>VUQR01019646.1:37870-49314 GCA_015108515.1 Hemichromis elongatus
ACCTAAACCCTGAGAAGCCTAATATGAAGCCAAGAAGTCTCACTTCACCCATGGTGTTTATGGGCTATTAAATCATTGACACTATGTTGCTACCAGTAACAGCATTATTTCATTTCCATTGTTATATAAGACAAATCAAGTGAGACCCTCCAGGAGCAGAGAGAAACAGCAAATTGCACAACCAAGCACAGGAACAAGAAGGGTAATTTTCTTTTACATTTTGCCGATCTGCACCCATGTAAACGAGATCGATCTCTTTTGTCCCTGAGGCAGGAATGTGGTGTACATCTCTGTCTTTTCCGCTGGCATTGCGAGTGCGCTTCTCCTAAGCTAAAAGAGCGTCCGCTGAGAAATAAAACACAACAATCAAATGTCAAAGAGACCCTGCAATGCCTGTGACCAACATCCACTCCACCCTGCTGGCCTGGCCTCTCCGCTCACTACTGCAAAATAATGGAAGCAAAATAACATCTCATAATATGTATTCTCAATCAATAGTAAACTAAAATGCAAACACAGTGGATTAAACTCACATCAAAGTGTTTTAAAGGATTAGCTGGGTTGGCTCTGCATTTGTAAAATGCACTCACTTGACATCTTTTAAGAAATAGTAAAGATATTATATTTCTCTAATATTCAGCTATTGAACATGAAAATTCGCTGAACATGAACACCAAGAAAATCAGGAAAGAAAAAATTCAGCCTGTCTTTACCTTAAAAGAATAAAACTGGATACCCTGAAGCTGTAAAATCTCTATGAAAAACATTCTTACTATTTTTTGAGTGAAAATATTATTTGGTTTTATGGGTTTTATCATTTGTCTCTGATACACTAAAACTGTTTCAGTTCAGGTATGAAAACCAAGAATTTTATTTATCAATCCGTCCATTTTCTTTCACTTATCCAATTCAGGGTCGTTGTTGAGCTGCAGCCTAACCCAGCTGTCATAGGATGAGAGGCGGGGTAGACCTACACGGGTTACCAATGTACCACAGGCCTAACAAGAGAGACGCACGGCCATTCACACCCAAGATCAATTTAATAGTCACCAATTAATTTAACATGCATGTGTTCAGACAGTCCCAAAGAGTTCCTGAAGAAAAGTCGAGGGGAGAGAATGCAAAATCCACACAGAAAGGCCCCGGCCAGACGGTGGCTGTGAGGCAATGGGGCTAAACACCACAACACACAGCGGTGTTGCCCAAATTTTATCAATAGAGATAAAAATCTAGAAGAACATGTGTATAGAAATGCATTTTCATTAGAAATGATGCAAATGTATTTAGGACTTTAAAGGCATTATAAGGTTATTAAAAAAAATCCTGAAAAAAGAAATCTGTGGAGGAAACACCAAAGACGGCAGTTACTCCTCCAGTTTGGCCTTCATAAAGCAGAAAAGTGTGTTCATGCACTGACACGAGTGCACAGCTGAGGTTCATGGCTGTTTTAACAATGTTGTCACAGATAAATCTAACATTTATTGAGGCAAAGATACACGTGAGTAAATTTATTGTTCTTTGGGCTTATTGTAGCCTTCACGTAACTTAACATCACAAGCGTTTTTGCGGGATGAGCCAGAGATACTAAACACCGTTAATTAAACTGAAATACTGCCAAATTTTGCTCATTTGTAATAGAAGTAGGAAAAAAGAACATGATAGGGACCTTTGAACCTTCTTTTAAGGCAAGAAAGTTGTTCTCAATTACCCGAAATAACTTCTCAACAGTGCTACTAATAGCAGCTAATGATGAGACTTGCTTCTAGAAGGACTTTTTAGGGTCACTGTTGCACTGTTGATCAGGGGCAAAAATGTTGTCTGGACAACAACATGTTTACATCACAGTGTCCCTTTCCTGTTTTCTTTTTCATGCATGTACCCAGCGGGTTTGAGTAGGAGTGAACAGGAAAGGGGATGAGCAGCAGAGGCAACATCAATACTCAGTCTGACAGAGCAGACTGTTTCCCTCTGTGTGACACACTCTCATTGATTCACAGACGTGCACACATACACATGTCAAAGGTGCAGGCACAACAGAAAATGGCCACTTGCTACATCACCCTAAAGGAATTAAACAGTGTTGGATCAAACTATCATGGCCTTCTTTTCTTTCTTAAATCCCTAAACTGCAAGTCTGTCTTTACTTCATTCTTATAATTTCCTGTTCTTTCTTTCCATCTCCGTGCTCTCTTTCAGTAACTAATCCCTTCCTTGACGACAGGTGAGATCAGCTAAGGCCTCCTGTGACTGCACCAGCTGACAAATCAAATCCAAATGGATCTGGAGGAGCGCAAGGAAAAAGTGAGTCACATGCTTGTGTTTGACTTCACTTGTGGATTTGCGTTGTTCTTTTTTGCACACAGTTTTATTATTTTTTACTTTGCCCATTTTAGTGTACATATACTGGGTGGAGCTCATGCATACACACTGGTTGCATGTGTCCATCTAAACTGACAGATGGCCAGAGGAAATGATGTCTGTGCCAAGCGCCGTGCAACATAACTGCCCTTACTTTCCTCTGCTATTGCTATTACATGAGTCATTGTCTCTGAACGCTTCTGTGCATGTGTGTTTTTATAAAGGTGACTCTATCATGATTGTTAGGGGCAGCTGGCACAGTGCAGTCTGCCAGGATGCTGTGTCAGAGGCCGCGCGAGGTGCCTGGTCCAGGAGCCCAGCGCCTGCAGCTAATACCTGTCAAATCGCATTACACATACAGCGTGACACGAGTGAGAAGAGCTCAGATCTGAGCTGCAGCAACCTGGCATGTGCATGCATATGGGTGTGGGTGTTGGTGATGTATGTGTTTTGGAAAGTGGTTTCAATGTGCGGGTGGTTGTTTTGGTACACTACACAAAACAATTCAAAATAAAATATGGGTGTGGGAAACTGAAATTTCTCTATAAACAAAATCAATCAAAGACTGTATTTTGTACTCTTTTCTCCACAAGTGTTCCTGATGACTCTGTGGGATGATAATGGTTCACACACACTCCAATTTATTGTTTTGTGTGTGTGTGTTGATATTATGATGTGTGTTCAAGTTTAAGCTGAAGACATTTAAATTTGGCGTGGAGATTGAATAAACTGAATATATTTATAAATTTAACTTAAATGTCAGTCCAGCTGAGCGAACGTTCTATGAATAATGATGTGCTGGAAGCTGTTGGAGCAGCTGTGAGATGCTGCAATGATGAAGTTTTCCTCCTGCCGGAAATCAAAAAGGCAGAGACCTTGAAAACAGAAAATGTCAAAAGAACCTGCGCCAACAATTACGGCGCTTCTCGCTACACAAGTTTCTCTGAATTTGATCAAGTCAGTCAATTGAAGTTTGAGTGGTCATAGTGAGTAGTAAATAGTGTGCAGATATTAAAGCTATTTCAAAAATAGTGGATGCACCTCAACTCTGCACACATGCAATGATTTTAAAAATTCAAAGTGGTAGTAAATGGGTACAGTAGCACAGCTGGATGGTAGATGACTTATAAAATATATATAAATATATATATAGATAAACTGAGACTAAGGCACATTATCCGCTGTGCCGCTGTGGTGACCCCAAAAAGGGAGCAGCTGAAAGAAGAATAAGAAGGAGGAATGCATCACTGTTAGCACCGGTTCATGATTTCTTTCTGTGTTTGGATGTTCTCTCTGTGCCTGTGTGGGTCCTTCGAGGCTTCTCTGGCTTCTTCCCACAGTCCAAAGACATGCATGTTAGGTTAATTCTAAATTGGTGTAGGTGTGAATGTGGGCATGAATGTCGCTGTAGGCCCCAGTACAAGCAGGGATAAGCTCCACCTTCCCTAAGTTGGATAAACAGTTCAGAAAAAAGGGACGCAGATCTCATTTTCAGCCTAATTAACATGAATTCAACATCTGAGTAATAAGAAGGAGGACAGATATGAAGGGGATGATGCTTGGCCTGAGGATAAAACGCATGCTAGGAAATATGGGAAAAGTGATTATGACGCCTTCTTTTTTGGACAGAGATGACTAAAGCTGACCAGTGTTCTAGGTGGGATCAGACAAACCAAATAGAAAATAAAAACGACAATAGCAATTAAGATGTTTTTATTTGGCCTATGAAAATAGATGTAGATGTTTTGAATGCATGCAGTGTTCACACTGCTACAGTCAGTTTGAGGGGTGGTGGTGGCTTTAGCCTCCTGGGTCTACTCACTAATCTCCAGTTGTCTCTGAATGCGTCCCTTGCAGCGCTCCCTGTAGTCCGACTGAGTGGTGTTGTATTCTGACATCACCTCGACAAATTTCCGGGACAGTGTGGAGTGCTGCAGAGACAACGAGAAACAACAAACCACTTCACCTGAGTCTGACTGATGCTGACACTAGTCAGTAAATAAGAGAAGTAAGAATAAATTTAATGCTAAGTGAACAGGAGTGTACCAACTGCATATTACACACTAATTACATACAAATGCAGCATCTTCAAACTGGAAATGGGACAAATAGGCCCAACAAGTATAGTAAAAGCAGTTAGTATAACGCTGTACTATGAATACTAAAAGAAACACTTGATATTTTCATTTGCTGTTTGATGGACACCATTAATCCACATTGTAATGCAGTGAGATAATGGAGGAACCTCTCACATGTGAGTTTTTTTGTGGTTACAGTTAGAGTTGGGGGGTTTGAATGCCATGATGTCAACATCTGTGAAGTTGTCTGATCTTTGCTGACTGGCTGAGAGAAATCCAGTGATTCTATGTCCTCACAGAGTGGGGAGGATGTCAACTAAAGGACTCAAAACATGGCTTTTTATTCAATAAAGGGTTAAATCAGACCACATTCATGCATGCAACTGCAAGCTGAACTATACCTGTGTTTTACGTATTCTAAGGTCAGCCGATGACCTGTTCTGCCCCTCCTCTTGCTCAATGGTTTGTTGGATACCTAAGCAAATGCAGAAAAATACACATTTGATCAACAGGCAGCTGCTTGCCTTGAAAAAAAAAAACACAACGAGAAAACTATTGGATAAAGCCTCAAATGCTGCTGGCTGCCTCTAGAGATTAACTAAATCATATACAGCATACAGATTAGATGAATTAAGTAAGATACCAATGATTTAGCTGTTTAGAATATAAGCAGTAATGGAAATAAGGGTACGATTCTGTTGATGATACCAGAGGAAAGATGAGGAGGTTAATAAAAATCAAAAATAAACCGTAAACATGAGAGCAGAACTGTGCTCACAAATCCTCATGGCACTCTGCTGAATAGATTATGAGGAACGGCAGTTCATTTTGTGTGCAGATCTGGCATTTTGTCCTGAGGTTGGAGCAAGAAGAAAGTTTGAGAGGTTATTAAAAACACAAGAATTCAATATCTGGAGACCACAAACGTCCAAATTTATTAGAAATCTGGCACCTTTGTTTTTAAGATACCTTGTTACAAGGTGGACAAGAGAAAGGATGACCTGTTACAAGAGGAAAGGCCAGGAGGTCAAATCATAATCAATAAAACTCCGGAGGCTGTGAATTTTTTTACTGCATTCAGTCAATGGTTGTCAAACTGGGAGTGAAAGTGCTGGACACTTTGTCAATAGGAAAATCAAATTCTAATTCAACACCTGTAATCAAGTGGATGTGATCTATGATCTATGTATTAAACTATAATTATAACCTGGGGTGTTATCTAAGTATAATAATGTAGTAATGCACTAAGATTGCCATACATGCATGACACAAAGATTAACTAATCATACATCAAATCAGTCACTCAGATGAATAATTGCTGATGTGGTAGAAGCAGTGACTATTAAGAAATTCATCAAGGTACAAATTACTGGGATGACTGTTCCCTTTCTTGCTTTCCAGTGACATTTTAGCATGTAATAAGCACTTTTTCTTGACTGCGTCTTCACTGTCACGCATCAGGAAGATGCGTGACAGTGAATATTAATAACGTAAATGAAAGGCCATCAAAGTAAGGCCACAGGAAATAGTGTTACTGAAATACACAGGGATATAGCTTTCATTTAAATCCAGTTTTTCATTATTTAAGCTGGAATTGGATGGCTGCTGAAGGCTGCTACACCTTCAGGGACACATCTCACAGTGAGATTTGTAGCTACACCTAACTTGTTACTGTACGGGTCTGTACTCGTTTCTATTTATACACACACAGCTTCAGTATACCAAACTATCACAGCTCACAGGCTGCTAAAAACATGGTAACTCATAATAAATTACTTGCTTTCAGGATCTCTGAAAAACGCGTACATTTAACATCCATCTATCGATCGGTCCTGATTGATTCAGCCACTGAGGATGCCTTCTTCAATCACATTCTTTTTGCCAATTAGCTACAACTGTGTATTCTTTGGACAGCACAGACAGACTAGAAGAGTTGCTTTAATTATTTAATACAATAATTGGTTGTCACAAAGGAGACTTTAGATTTTAATTGTTCCAGGAAAATCCACAATGGTTTTTTGATTTACTATAACATAATCAGTATTATGCATCATTTAGAAATCATTTCAAATTGGATTTTTGCCTTGAATCTGTTTCCAAAACCACTGAGAGCATGATTAAATCCACTCTTTGAGCTTGATAAGTCCGTGTCTTCACAGTGCTGGGCTGTGCTCAGCACAACCTAAGAGTATTTATAACTCTAGGCACATATAGCTAATTAGGTACGTCTTGTCCACAGCGCAGAAAACGACCCTTTGCTTCACTACTCATAGAAGTTTTTTCTTAATAAACAGTTTATGCGCATGAAAATAAACCACTAGCACATATGCAGTATAAGAGATCCTTAACAGCCAAAGTAGATTGTATATGCAGTATTGGTATTGTGAAATTAAAAACGCTCATTAATGCTATAATTGCCCATCTTTATTTTTAACTGGAAAGCTGTTTTAAAAAGGCATTTGTTACATTTATCAGTTTTCTAGAAGTTACAAAGAATTCACTTTTTATTTGACTTTTTTTTTTTTATTTTGCCGTTTTGATGCCTAGAACTACTTATTAGATTTACCTCATGAGTTACTCTCAAGCAAAACTAGGACTTGTAGTCTCCTTATGACAAATTAAAAATAAATTAATCAGTTGTTTGCCCGGAGATTCCAGTAAAAAAAAAAAAAATTCTTTGGACATCAACTATAAAAATGCGAACAATATGTTGCAATGAATTTAAGTCCATCTCGTTGCAATAGGGGACTTAACTCAAGTAGCTGTTTTTTGGTTATATTCCAATATAAAAGCAACGTTGCCAGGTGATGATATTATGTTGTTGTGATTATGCGAATGATAAAATGCCAGATTCAAACAACTAGTTCAAATAAATAAACACACAATTGCATTGAGCCAGTTGTCTTGTCTTCCACAACTACTTGCCTGCAGAACTTCAGCAGGTGATTCATTTAATAATTTTATGTACATTTTGAGTTACCAAGATCCACCTCTGAACCATCTGTTGTTTGAAATTCTGAATTATTCATAATGGAGGGAGATACAATATCAGAAAAAAACACATTACATAAAATATACACATTGAATTGCATGCCATTGATTGAAATGAGTATTTGATCCTGAAGCCAAACACGTGGAGGACTTGGTGGAGGACACCTTGTTGGCAAGCACAGCGATAAGTTGTTTAATTGTTCTTGGTCACCAGGTTCGCACAGATTTCAGGAAGGATTTTGATCCACTCCTCTTTACAGAAACTCTAAATGCTTTCGATTTCTGCTGCTGCTTGGTGACTTGATGTTTCGGCCCCCTCCGCAGGTTTTCTACTGACTGAAGTCTGGAGACTGGTAAGCCCACTCTATGACCTCAAAGTGCTCCTTATTTAGCCGCTCCTTTATTGCCTTGACGACATGTTTTGGGTCTTTGTCATGCTGTTTAATCAATGGTGTTCTGGGTGACTGTGGTTCCAACTGCTTTTAGATCATGCATAAGCTCCACATACGTCGTTTTGTTCTGATCCAGCATCTTTGTCATGATCACCATGACCCCATGAGGCTACATCTAGAAATAAATGTTTTGTTCCATTTCTAAAATATTGCATGAACAGGTGTCACCTTCAAGTTAATTTAATTTATATAGTGTTCACCAAGCTTCTTGCTGATGGTATTTTAGCCCATTCCAGCTTTGTGCAGGTCTACAGTCTTGTACCTGATGTCCTCTGACAGCTGTTTGATGTTGCCCATGGTGGTGAAGAGGTCGGGACAGGTGTGCTTTATGCACATAATCACTTGATTCACTGATTCTAATGTGTATGCCACATCTATGGTAACCTGAGTTCTCACAGCGTTGAAGGGGATCAAATATTTATTACACTGAACAGCATGCAAATCAATTTATAACTTTTATGTGTTTGTTTTTTTCTCTATTTTTGGTCGATATTCTGTCTCTCTCCAATAAAATGAAACTATCATAAAATTAGAGACTGTTAATTCCACTGAGTAAACTTATTAATTCACCTAGGGGTTTAAATAATTATTTCGCCTACTATATATAAAACGTAACTGCTGTTGCTCCCTCTTCAGGATCTATCATAGGGTGCAGTCTGAGGTCACTCTGTGAAACACACAGAAAGCAGCAACACAAAGGTATCCCATGGCATCAAATGACGTGAACTGGAGTGACACAGAGGCCTGTGATGCAAGGCCTGTTCTGCCTGACAGCACTTTGTCAAGCGTGTGCATCGCATCCTGATACATATATGCGTGTTTATCTTTGTGTCTCCAGGCTGTAGGCATGCCAGATGAAGAATAAGGCAATCATTTTTTAGTTCTGTGCACCGAAGCATACATTTTATCTTCCTTTAATATAGAGAATACAGTTATTTCTTTACACTATATAGAAAGTGTAAGGGGTTACTGAAAATATTCTGTTTAGTGGATTCAAAAGTTTTCATGACACAGTTTCAGAAATGCCACATAAAAAATATGACAAATATATTCAAGAACAGGAAAGAAGGGCGATAAGAAACTGATGTAATTTCAGCAAGATTAACAACAAAGGTCGATGGGTTAGTGAGAAATCTTAGAATGAGAAGATTACAATCCTTTCTCAAACACACACACACACACAGACACACACACACAGATACTATTTATACATGATGGGTGTGTGATATTCTGCCAACAAACAGTATGCTACTGTAAATTTTGTCGGTGTCTGTGTACAAGTGTGAATAAAACTTTGTATTTGTTCATACATATGAATCACAGCCAGCACCTCTGTGGCGAGTGACACCAATCCCTCTGCCCACTGAAGAACCGAATCTATGATTGTAAACCGAGTCGTCTGTCAGCTGCCAAATGCTATACAGTTCACTGTCTCATTATGTCTCACTTGTTACCCACGATCTCCGATCCTAAGAAAGTACCAGGACCACAAGATAAACCACAGTGCACACATATAATAAACAGGGCATTATTTTATATGGTCATTGACCAGTTAATTGGTCTTTGCAATGTATGAATTAAAGATTTTCAACTTGCTAACACACTGGAAATGCTTGTCAGAATCTCTATAGCCCCGTGTTGGCAGTCCAAAGCCCTCATTTTTTAGTTTAGAGTGATGTAGGTCAAGGAAAAGCAGCAAATTCTCACATTTGAGAGGCTGCAACCTTACAATATTTCTGACTTTTTGCTTTAAAAAGAGACAGAAATTAAACATTTTATTCCTGGTACTTCCACTCAGAGTTAATAGAAAATTCCTCACATCCTTGTAGGTAATAAAAAAAATTTAAACATGTATTACATAAAAACTTTGTCATACTCAAAAGTGCAATAATTTTTGGATGCCAATCAGAGTTTTGGGAACCAAGTGGTCACTAATTCTCAGAACAAGGTGCATTTAAATAAATGAACAAATGCAAAAAGTTGATACAGTATAGCTTTGGCAGGCGAAAAGAGAAAGAAATATACTCACTCTTTAACTTGGAGCGTACTTTGTTGGCCAACTTCTTGATGTCTGCCATAAGATCCTCAAGTTCGGCTTTAGTTTCTGAGAGGAGATGAGACAAAAGGACAGGACGGATTAGTGGATAATATACCAACTCAGCCAAGCACATAAACCACTGGGAAATACGATTTCACAGGCACTGACTCTACACTGACACACAGGAAGTGTCGCTCCCAACAGAGACAAACAATTCATCACTTCCAGTCCACAGCAGCACAACTCATCCTTCTTAATGCTTCTTTTCTATAGGGAGTAACAGCATCCTTCCTTTACTCTTGCAGTCATTTGTCTTCATTCGAGGTTTAAACTGTTAAATATTCACATTTATATTATAGAGACACAAGATGCGGATCAATGAGTGTGGAGCCAGCACAAAGCCAAAGAGTGGCAGGAACACCGTGTGTTCACACCGAAGGCGATAGACGCGACCAAAACGCGCCAGACGCCCCTAGCTGGTCGCGTGTACATTTGCAACTCCAAGTGTGTCCAACGTGAACTGATCGCGCGTCAAAATATGCAATTTTGACGCGCGAAACGGAAATGTGGGAGGAAGTATTACCAGATGGTATGTTAGCAAAATGGCAGCTGTCAATCTAGCGTTTGAAAAAAGAGTCTCCCTTCTGTATTTACTGTGGAGAGCAGAGCAGCAGCGTAAACGACGTCCTCGCCGTATCTGGGTCCATCAGGTCCTCCAGAAGCGTGAGCAATTTGGTGAGTTTCACCACTTGCTCCAGGAGCTGCGTCTGGATGACCACCACTTTCAGCGGTACCACCGTCTGTCCCTCGCCCAGTTTAAGGAGCTGCTGTCCCGCGTCAGTCCGAGCATCGCCCACATAGACACCAACTACAGGCGCTCAATCCCACCTGCAGAGCGCCTGTCCATCTGTCTGCGGTTAATTAAAGTGTTTAGTACGGTAGTCCTTTATTGATACCTGTGCTAATGTATGCTAAACTATCAGTTTATACACTGATAACATGGATGCTATCAGTGAATGTCGTCGGTGTTTACTGACAGCAAACTGTGGTATGGAGACGACTGTTTATAATATTTCTAGTGATACTCAAAAGGTCTCATCAAGTCCTGATTTCATTTTTTTTTATTTAGAGCTGGTTTAATTCTGGTATAGAACCAGTTGAACATTTGTATATAATCCCTGCAGCTGTCAGACTCTATAACAGGGTCACCAGCCTTTGTAAAACTGAGAGCTGATAAAATTGTGAACAGTTTGGTTCATCTTTAATTATATGATAATAACAATTCTATCTTGATATGCTATGTCTTATCACAGGTTAACTTTTCAAAAATATTAACAATGATATAAGAAAGAAAAGGAAAGGGCTACATGTCAACATCCAACAAGCACCTGCTGTGGTGGAGCCATTGCAAGGCCTGGGTCGTGTAGCAGCCAACAACTCCAGAGAGGCTGTCCTGTGAGGGAGAAGTTCATGGCCCACTTCTCGCAGAGAGAGCAGTGTCTTGGCAGCCAAAATAACCTGTTTGAA
>VUQR01019649.1:0-14955 GCA_015108515.1 Hemichromis elongatus
ATCCAAAATGCTGCAGCCAGAGTACTGACAGGGACTAGAAAGAGAGAGCAGATTTCTCCTGTATTGGCTTCTCTTCATTGGCTCCCTGTTAAATCCAGAATTGAATTCAAAATCCTGCTCCTCACATACAAGGTCTTAAATAATCAGGCCCCATCTTATCTTAATGACCTTGTAGTACCATATCACCCTATCAGAGCACTTCGCTCTCACACTGCAGGCTTACTTGTTGTTCCTAGAGTATTTAAAAGTAGAATGGGAGGCGGAGCCTTCAGTTTTCAGGCCCCTCTTCTATGGAACCAGCTTCAGTTTGGATTCGGGAGACAGACACTATCTCTACTTTTAAGATTAGGCTTCAAACTTTCCTTTTTGCCAAATCATATAGTTAGGGCTGGACCAGGTGACCCTGAATCCTCCCTTAGTTATGCTGCAATAGACGTAGGCTGCCGGGGGATTCCCATGATGCACTTCCTTCTCTCTCCCTAACCGGTCGCAGCAGATGGCCCCGCCCCTCCCTCAGCTTGGTTCTGCTGGAGGTTTCTTCCTGTTAAAAGGAAGTTTTTCCTCCCCACAGTCGCCAAAGTGCTTGCTCATAGGGGGTCATATGATTGTTGGGTTTTTCTATCTATGTACTATTGAAGGGTCTACCTTACAATATAAAGAGCCTTGAGGCGACTGTTGTTGTGATTCGGTTCTGTATAAATAAAATTTAATTGAAATTGAACGGCAGTTCTTCTGAACGATCAGCAGGGGGTGACTGGTCCAAAACATGTCAGATTCTATATAAAAGTGTAGCAGAAGGCTCCCTTTGCCTTCCCCGATCTTTGACCTCATTAAACATTTATCTCTGCTGCGTGTTTTGATTCTGGGTGTCTTTGTGGTGCATTTTGGTCCCTTTGAAGGGAAATGGATATTGGGTACATTGGGATCATAAAGATCAAGTTAATGATCGGGTTAATGATGACAAAATGGAAAAAGTCAACCAGAAGGCATCACTGTAAAGTTAAAGGCACTTGCTTGGAGCCTTTTAACGATCAAATGACTTTCCCCAGGTGTTCCTACCAGCTCCTGGGGACTCTGTGATGATGAAGTACCTGCGTGGTTGTCTGACTGGGTGACACTGAGCACACTTTGAAATCAGTGCAGACGGCTTGCTGTTAAGCCTCAGTGATTACAACCTTTACAATATTTTCTGAAAACAGCGAGCGCTCCGAGCACCCATATTATCGTTTTGTCTGATTCTGGAGATTCGAACCTTTGGTGCTAATCACAGTCTTCTCTGCTCTCAGTGGTAAAAAGTGTTTTAAGGTACCAATTTTATTCATTTCTGGCTCTGACAAGAGTGTAATTTATTCCACTTTAAGTGTCTGTGCCCCCGCCTCTCTCTCCCCTCACCTGCTTCCCACCTCTTCCATTTCCTGTGAAATTGCCCTCGTGCTCAGCGGGGATAAAGGCCTGGGAGCTCATAACGTCCTCCAGACATTTTTTTCACATTTTTCTCACTCTTCCCTTCGTCCATCAGTCGGTCTTTATTAGCATCTCTCTTCCCTTCGTCTGATCTGACATGTTGGGCTTTCGTGAAGCACTTTTATTAGGAAGTCAAAAGAACCCGGAGACAAAAACAAAGCACGTGAAGCAGGTCGTGTGGAGCATCAGGCCTTCCTTTGGTTCTGTAAGCGTGATAATTGGACTCACTGAAGGAATCCTCTGTACCTCTTTTTCATTGGATGCTATAGATTAATAGACCTAACTGGCTGCCACATCCCAGAATGCAAAGCGTTTCCGATCACGGGAGGGCGTTTAGCTCCCATTAATTCCTAAAGTTTTCCCTCACTCGTGCCTTCCACCTGCTGCCACTGTGGTTCGCTCAGATCGCGCCTGCATTAGATTGTCTGATTCTCTCCTTAATGTCATTCAGGGTGAAGGGATGAATTTCAGGATGTTGCAGAAACGTCTGTTTGTTGCCTACAGGCGGCTGTGTACCTGCAGCTTGACACTGTGTGCGCTGTGGACAGAGTAACGGGATCACGTTGGTGACGGGCAGTTATAATACACGGACCTCGTCATCTAAAGTTTCATACAGCTTGTTGAGAGAATCAAAAGCATAAAAACGTAAAACTGCTTGTAAAGTTTTCGTTTTGTCTGTACGTTATTGATTCCCTCTTCAGGTCTGCTCATTCACACTGATCACCACACAAATGAATCGTTCGCGTCTGTGTTGGTGTCAGTGGATCACCTGCAGTAAGCCTCTGTGAGCCTCGGGCTAATTCGCTCTGCTTAGTAAATCCTGCCTTAAGTTTACAGTCATTAACATGACCTCAAATGATGAATTTTTCACAATTGGACAATCAATAAAGCTAAAAGTTGGAAGCAGATTCCTGCAACATCATATTTCAGCTTCATGGGGCCCTGGGTTTAAAGATGAAAGTCGTTTTCATGTTTGAGCAGAACACTGAGGCGCGCTCAGAGCTCAGGTTGTATAAAGATGACCAGCTGTGTTATAGAATACCAGCTTTCTTTGGTAAAATGTCACAGGTACATAAAATACTTTGACAGGCGAGTTAACGACTCCCATCGAGCATTTGGTGCTAACGTTGCACCAACTCCAGCAAAGCGAGGAGGAAACATGGATTATCTGCCTCTTGCAGAGGTTGTCCTCCCTGAACAGAAGCTGTGAGTGGGCTGCACACAGGTAGACGAACTCAGGCAAATTAATCTGGAGGGACTCAGTGTTTACTGGTCAGAGCCCCACAGAGGAGACTGGAGACAAAGATGTAGCATCTGGCTTCCTGACCTGAACTCTGTCCCACCCACGCCACGGCCTCGTCGCACGTTACAAACGCGAGGGAGCAGCAGCGAGGAGCCACTCTGTGACCCCTGGAATGGAGTCCGTCGCCCCACGTAGACTCCCGTGTCAATATGTCCAACTGCACAGTGGAAATAAACATGTTTGCAGCCTCATATGAAACATCTTTAGGGGCGTGGCCTCTTTGACTGACAGGTGGAAGGTGACACAGGTGGCTGGAGCTGCTAGCTCTCTGCTAGCTTAACCTCAGCTAACTAAAGTCCAGGAACTGGACCTGTGGACCACGTTTGTGCTGTTGGAGACTTTTGTCAATCATCTGACCGATCATATAACTTCCTGTGTGGGTAACTGACGCAGCGCCTGAAACCAACATGGCAGCCGGACACCACTAACCAGCGGGTATGTCACGATTCATGTAACACTGACAATAAAATGCATCTTCATTTTGTCTGTGCTGCTCTCCTAAAAGGATTCCAGGCGTGTCTGCTGCTGGTTTGTGTTAAACGCAGACCAACAAAAGCAAACTTAGAAAGTAAAAGCAGCGTGAGCGCTGTCACTTAGCCGGCTCACCCCCCCGTGTGAGGAAAAGAATAAAACGTATTGTGGCGAGCAGTGATTGGCCACCGCCGCAGTCTGCAACACTTCATTCTCTTATTTTTAGGCTCAAACCGCCGTGTGGTGCACTCAGACTGCGATTACCCCGTCTTTCCCCTCTCTGCAGGAGACGCTATTCTTCCTCTACTGTTCTTTTTGCATCCTTGTTCTCCTGCACAGGTTCACCTGTGCTTCTTGATGGATTTTGATTATAACCATTGCTCCACTTGAGATGTAGAACGCCTTAAGTGGTGCAGCTTTATTTATATAGCCGCACTCGGCGCCCGCCTGGCTGTGCAGAAGACACAATATGCCCCCTGCAGGCGGCAGGTCGCAGGAAGGCCGATGACTCCGTCAGCACCTCGCATGCCCACTCTCTGCACACGGTGCAGCTCGCTCCTCTTGTTCGTTTACAGTGAAGCGCTCGTGGTGAGGTCACATTTATGAGCTCGAATAATGTTCATACGCTCGTACATTTTCAAAAGTGCAGCCACGTGTTTGTTTTTGCCTCGTTGGCTAAAGTAGGCGTGTGTCCTCTTATTCCCTGCTCTCCGGTCGTCCCAGGAATCCTGCTGTGATTGACACTGTTCTGCTGTGTGGTTCCTGTTATTTTAAAGTGCTATCGAACGCCTTCTGTAAGTCAAGAAAGCAGCGTCTGTAAATTGAACATTCTGCAGTTAATGTTTTAATCAGGAATGCTGTTTGAAAAGGCGCTGACTGAAAGCAGCGATGCTGCCGTTCTCCGGTCTCTGATTAGCACTGAAATCCATCAGCTGCTTGAAATCTGAAGACTCGAGCGCTTCTTGAGGAACATTTGAAGTTCCCCTCACAGACGCCGGCGGCCCTGCGTGCTAACGATAGCTCTCCGCTTCAATGACGGGACGCCACTTCATCCTCTCAGTGAAAAAGCAGAGGCGTCTGCACGCTCACACGGGCGGAAGCTTCAGCGTTTGCTCGGCTGTCAGTCATTAAGTGCAGGACTGAATATTTTTCCAAACCTAATCTCGGACACGCCGTTCCCTCCTCTTCTGGTGGCTTCATTTCTGCTCGGAGCAGCTCTGGGCAGCTTGAGCGGGACAATCCATCAGAGTTAAAGCAGCCTCTGTGGTTTTATCATCGTGAAACACACAGCAGTGACACCCTACAACTACGTGATTATCTCATTCATGGAGCAGCATCCTCCAGCTGATGGATGAGTCTTGTTCTGCAGATCATTGCCATAAAAATGAAATTCAGGCTGATGACAGAAGCTATCAGACAGAAGGTATGTGCAATTTAAGATGACTCAGAATTACTGAAGGAAGCGCTGCTTGTCATAACAGCGCTGAGTCGACACTTCAGGCCGCTTTAAGATATAATTGTGAACCTTTGCTGCCAGCTGCCTTCTGACAGGAAACTTCCTGCATCGAAAAGTCAGCACACGCGTAAACCTCGGCAGCTGACGATACCGGCAGCCTGTCCTTTGTCTCCGTGCTGAAAATGTTAATTAAAAAGCTTCACGCCCCTTTCTTCATCATCGCTTTAACGATGACAGTCAGCTGCTCGATGTAAAGCGACGTGTCGCTGCCCCCGGTGTTGATTTGTGTACCTGTGCTTGTAAAGCAGCACATGGCGCGTGCTCACAGAACACAAAATGTTCAAACGTGCTTTGTGGGAGCCCGAGGCGACTGTGCATGCAGGGCAGGTGAGCTGATTGGACGTCCCTGTCGGGGCTGCACATTCAAAGACACATTTCACCTTTTTCCAGCCTTATCTCCACTTTTCAGACCGAAAAACTTTAATATGTTTCTGTGCTGCATTCACAGGACACTGAATCGGCCCAGCTGGACACGCATGGCTGTAGGGAATAAAAGCGAGCACTGAGCAGGAACCTTTCCCACAGATTTACCGAGTCTTACATGTGGAAGCACGGGCCTCAGATAATTCCATTTACAGCTTTCTCTCTGCACACGTGTTATTTGGTTTGGCAACGTCTTTGTAACCAGTAAATGAGAAATATGATCAGCTGCCTCTCCAGCCAGTCTCTCATCCCACAGCTGAGCCTCACGTCCACCTCTGGACTCCACCTGCTGGTCAGTTTTCTGCTCTGCACCATCAGCACATGAAAAAGCTCTCCACCTGCTGCAGCCCAAGAACCTGGTGGTGGGAGTCTTCAGACTGTGGGTCACCAGAAATGGGGACCTAGAAGAGGAATACAAAGAAAACACAGCAGCCAGACGACCCCCCAACAAGCGCTTGGCAACAGTGGGAAGGAAAAACTCCCTTTGAATGGGAAGAAACCTCCAGCAGGCTCAGGGAGGGTCATGCATCTTTTAAAAACGCAAAATCGTTATCGTTATGCATTTCGAGTAATACAGTCCTATTCCAGTCAGTCACTTGATACCCTGATGTCCAGAAGGCGGAGCTTTTTCTGACTGCTGATCAGCTCGAAGTTGTTTTATACGTAGCGCCTCTCCAGTAGCTGTTAGCCAGTGGACGCCATATGGAACCGCTTTAATTGTTACAACAGCTCACAGGAAATGTCTCCATCCTTCCTGCTCTGTTATTCCTGCAGAGGAGAAACTAAAGAGGCCTCCTGGGAGGCCCGGCAGTCATCTGCATTCATCAGCAGGGAGGGCTGAACGAAGAGGAAAGATTATTATTAACAAGAAGACGTGAGGATGGATAAAATTAAGGGAGTAGGAAGGAAATGGAGGAAAATGAAGTTGAGAGGAAAGAATATAAAATCAGAGAGGAGAGAGGAGAAAGATACGAGAGGACGTGAGGGCAGCAACGGAGGTGGAAATGACCTAAAATTTGGAATGGCGTTAAAGAAGAAGAAGTGGCATTAGTGATAATGATGGTCCATATTTTTGCTCCTCTCTGTGGCTTTCATCCCTGTGGAACAGCGACGTTTCTCTCTGCTTTGATGGAGAGCACACGGGGACGGGGCGAGCGGAGGAAGGGAAGCACTTTCCTTAAGATCGCTTAAACTGCTTGATCAGATCGCAGCAGCGAGAAAACCCACTTCCCCCTCAAACGGCAGTTTCATTTAAATAATTTAAAATCCCCACTGTGTTCAAATATCTCTGCACATTTATATTAACTGCTGACTGGGGAGAAAGGTTCATTATCCAAGCCAAATACGTCTTTTTTTTTTTTTTTAAAGGCTGGATATCTTTAACAGTTCGGGTCACAATCACAGCATATATAATATATATGATAATTAAGGCTCACTGCCACTTGAGAAGTTTCAAACTTCTTCTAACACATTAACGTCGTCGTTATTTTCTTGCTTTTCTACTTGTGGGCCTCTGCTGGTGCAGCAGAACCATAGAGAGAGGAAGCTGATGGGTCAAGTTTGTCAGGTGGAAAAGCTGAAGCCACACGGATGGCGCCTGTCTCACTGGTGCACTTCTTAGATCTTATTTTAACAAAGTAAAAACAGGGAAGAAGAGAAGCTCTGGGGGAAAGCAGCTTGTCGCAGCGGTTTATTGAACTTCCACAAAAAGAGCAGAGTCAATAAACAAAGAGGAAACAGCAAAGCGACCCCGGGGTGGCAAACATTAAACCAACAAAGGCGGCGAGAGACGACACGGCGAGGAAGGAGCAGCTGCTCCTTAAGCATTAAGTGAGAATCACTCACTCCAGTATGTAACTCATAATTATCAACTTACTGAAGCTAGATTAAGATCAGTGAGCAGCAGTGTGGCTTCATGCTACACTGTGTCAGTGTGGCAGAGCAGTATGTGAGGGTGGTGCACCACATGTCTAAGGACACTGAGACAGTGGGGCTGAAGGTGGGGGTGGGATTACATCAGCCATCTACTCTAGTTCCTTCTTCATAGTAGCGGTGATGGACAGGATGAGAAATGAGGAACCAGTGTCTGTTGATTATGATGTTTGCAGACCACGCTGTGATCTGCAGTTAGATGAAGGAGCCGGTGGAGGAGAGTCTGGAGAGGTGGAGGTATGCTCTGGAGAGAAGAGGAATGAAATTAAGAGGAAGAGGAGTAGAGGTGGAGGAGTTTAAGCGTCCAGGACATGCAGACGGTTGGTGAGACAGAGGAGGAGGAGCTTTCTGGTTGATCGGCCGAGTTTTCTTCCTGTTTAAAGAGGTTTTTTCTTCCCACTGTCACCGTGCTTGGTTTTAGGGGTGTCGTGCGAGTGTTGGGGGTCATCTCATATGAGTATTTGTGTGGGTGGTGTTTAAAGACTGTGGTCAGCTTTGAATGCTTATTTTTGTTTCCCCTTCTTTAAATGTCTCACAGTCAACCACACTGCAGCTTTCAGATAGCAGATAATCAGAGTCGGCGGAGGGCTGTGAGCCTCAGCTTACTGACGCCTCCGACGACAACAGTGAGACTGTCGTCTACCAAAGGACGACAAAGCAAGTGGATCAAAGAAGATGTTAAAACTCAGCGGGCTCAGGAGCTTATTGTTTGAGTTCTGGTTTGGCTTTAGAAGATATTCGTTGCTGGATCATCCCAGCTTGTCAAATCAAACACTTCTCATCCTGGTAAAGCCCACCCAGCAACCAGTTCAGGCCTCTAGTCCCTGTAGTCTGAGGCTTCTGGACAGCTTCCTCTCCTCTGGGACTTTTTGTGTCTCTTTATTTCACCTGAGAGCTCAGCCTGGTCAGGTCGCTATCTCTATTCTGCCATTCATGTCTGCAGAAGGAGATTAGAGGCACTTTCAGCTGTCGATGCTGCTGCTTTGTCACCGGCTGTAAGGAGTGAGGGAGCAGGAGCCCTGCGAGGACTCCTTTCACCAAATACAGAATTATTAGCCGCAGACGTCCGTCCTCACATGTCAGAGGCAGCCTGTGCTTACAAAGGCTGGACGAGAGCTTTGACGCTCTGCCAGGCTGAACAGTCACTTAAAGAAATCAAAAACAGATGTGGGACGTGAGGGCTTGTTTACAGTTACTCATTTTTAAAGTTATTTCTATACAATAAGGAACGAAGTTGGTTTATGTGTATTTTTTGACTGCCTCCATCACTTTTCAGCATAATTATTAAAGTTCCTGTGAAAAGGTTAGCAGTGGGATATCAAGCAGTAATCTATCCACATGCAGTTTCTCTAATGCCCACTTAATGTTAAAATTCACAGCAGAAATAATCGACTTAGCCCAAACCTGCTAAGGGTGGATGAATACTCCTCTGCTTAAACTCTTGTTTCCTCACGAGGAGTCAGACTTAATTAGGTTGCACCAGTAATGTTGCCACTACAAAGCTAACGGCTAATTGTTAGCTTTACTAAATAGTATTGATGTGTAAAAACGATTATTGGGAACAAAGTGCTAACAAACGTTCCCCTCTGTAAGTTTAAGTTGTCATCTGTGATAATCCAAACTCTAGCTCTGCGTTTTTATATTATTTGATTGAATTTCTATAAAGTTGTAGCAAACAGGGAACAAAGAAATTGATTTCAGTTCAGTTTTATTCACACAGCACCAATTCACAACAACAGTCCCCCCAAGGTAGACCCTACAATAGTACATACAGAGAAAACCCAACAATCATACGACCCCCTATGAGCAACCAGTTTGGCGAGAGTGGAAAGGAAAAACTCCCCTTTAACGGGAAGAAACCTCCTGTTGAACCAGGCTCAGGGAGGGGCGGGGCCATCTGCTGCGACCGGTTGGGGTAAAATGAAATGGGTGTTTCAACTTTGAAAAGTCAAAGTTCAAACATAACAGTCGGGTCCAGTCGGCAATTACGTGCAACTGTTTGTCAATCAACTGTGAAAAAGAGAGAATTGCATGTCTTTCATTATCAGAAGCTCCCTTTAACTACACTGCTACAACACGAGGTTGTACTGCAGAACCTCAGAGACGTGAGTCTGAGATCGCTCACTGATGGCGACGAGTCGCTGCACGATGCCTGTTCTAAGGCAAAAGGAACCGGACACGAGCAGCTGAGCGGATCCACATCCCAGGTCGTTTGGGCTCGTCGATGACGAGCGACTCGGAGCGATTACAACGTGCTGGCCAACTGCCCGTGCTTAGACGTGATTCCCTTGTTGGTTTTAAACCTTCACTGAACCGTCTGAGAGTCTCACAGTGATCGTTTGGAAACAGGTTTGGGTCTGGGTGACCTCTGGGTGACCTCTGGGTGAGCAGCTGTTACAACTATTTGCAGTTGGTCACCAAAATAATCAAAACAGTCACCAGCAACCACCAGACCTCCCTAATCACCAAGCGGCTGCTGTCCTGTTTTTGTTCCTTGCAAAAGTGATTATTTTTCACCTGATCTGTTCACAGGACAATCAGATTATGTGGTATTTAAAAAAAAAAAGCCTGTAAAAGTTTAAAACGCAGCTCATTTCTACGTGTAGACAACCGGTGATCGGACGAAATCAGAGATTCAGAGAGTAGGAGAGGAGTAGGAGGGACTATCCAGCGAGGTGGGGAGAGAAGATGAAAAGAGCAACAAGTGGAATAAACTGTAATGTGAGAAGAGACGAGTGAAAGGAAAAGCGTGTGTTGTGGATGTGAGCGGGAGTCATGACTTCCTTTGAAATATTCATGCTCGCAGGCCGAGGAGCGAACATCTGGCTGTGACATCAAACAGCCGCCGCCAAAAGCTTCTCCTGCAAGCGCGTGCTTCGTCACGGTCGCCAAGAACGTGCATTTCATACTTACTCCAACCTTTTCTCCATCACCAGCCGGCACGCAATGGTCCGACCCTCCGTGAACAGCGCGTGACATTGTGTCCGTAACCTTTCAAAAGGTGCCGACAGGAATTCAGAGGAGGAAGCAAAAGATGAGTTTGCTGCTTTCTCGAACAGCGCCACTTCTTCCTTTCAATACCCTTCTTCAGCACAGTCCAATAAAAGGTGCGTTTGAGTCCAAGGTAATTATTTCTCTCTTGTTCTCTGAAATTGGTCTTCAGATAAGTTGGGTGTGCGTCCTCGCGTGCGCGCCTCCACTCGCGCCGTCTTCCACCTTGATTTCACGCCACAGAAGAAAACAACAAAGATAATTGTGTGGGTTGTTTTTCCATCACTGGCGTTTTCAGACTGCAATTTCATAAAAGTTTTTCACAGGAATTCGGGAAGTAAAAGTCATGCAGCCGTGTGCAGCGGAGCGTGGCGGAGAGGCAGAACAACACAGACCCTGTCCATGATTGTAAATGAAGCAGCTGGCCGAGCGGCGGCCTGATTACCTCAACGTCAAACTGTGTGCAGGAAGTAAAACAACTGCAAAAAGCAGTTTGTTATAGTAATATCGCTCAGTGCAGTATTTTAAAGTACTGAAACTTTGTATTTTTTCTTCTATGCAATGATTTGTGATGGTGTGCTTCACAAACAACCTCACACAAACATTGGTTTGATTTTGTTTCTGCAACAAATATCGTCCACACAGTTAAAGACGTGCGCTCGCTCTTCTGTCCGCACGTCTTCGATTACGACGACCTGGACGAGCGAGAACCTACAGCAGGGGCGGGGAACCCCAGGCCCCGAGGGCCGGTGCTGACCCAGGGTGAGATCTAAAACCTGCAGGACTCCGCCCTCCAGGCCTGGACTTGGACACCTCTGACCAACACAGATCATCCACTTTAGTGGCGTTCTGGGGCCTTCAGGCCTTTCTGTCTCAGTTATTGTGAAAACACTTAAAACAAATAGTTTATCTTATCTTTGTGTATTATTAGTTAATAATCAACTATACTTTATACCAGCTACTTCTTTGTTATTATCATTATTACTGGATGTGTTTAAGTTCTTGTTTTTGGAGGTTAGTGATCATATTTTTAGGCAGCATCTCATCTGAGAGCTCATCCAGTCTTGTTTCTTTGTTAATAAGAAAAAGAAGAACTTTGGACGCTTACTGTAGATCTTGTCTTTGGGCGAGGCAGCAGCACAGAGCTGCCGCTGATGTACTGGCTGCAGTGTGAATGTTGGACAGAAAACTCTGAATCATAGAAAAACTCGTAGCGCTACATAAGAACCAGTCCATTCACCTGAACTCACGTTTACACCTCAACGTTTCCTTCATGCTCTTACATGGTTGTAGCTCACACCATGAGCTCACACACACGTGTGTGTGAATTAATAATGGAACGTTGGCTCGACTGCCTTCATGCTGGGATGTGTAAACATGCAGAAATCTGGCAGAGTGAGTGTTCAGGGTGTGCCAGGTGAGAGGACGTACAACAAACCGGTGAACGGCGCCGTTACACGTGTTCTCGCTGGGTAACGCGCTCCTCGCTCTGCGAGTGTTGCAGTGCAGCAGACGATCGCTGACGCAGAACCAAAGTCGACAAAGCTTCACTAAATCTTTCCCACCGAGACTCATTTCCAGCTTCCTCCTCATAGAGAGATTTACAAAAGCGGGCAGCATTGTTTTTAACTGCGGGGGCTCCGACAATGTCGTTTCCACTGCTGCACTTTATTGAATTGATTCCTTGCAAAGTATCCTATTTGTGATTATTACAGCATTGCATCCGTGTGGGAGTGATAGTAGTTACTGGACCAAGAAATCGACTCCACTTGAGCCGGCGCTCTCTTCCTTTGTCGGTCCGGTACTGTCCGGATCGATAGAGCACTCTGTGCTGTAATTTTTTTTTAAGTGCTTCCCATTTTCACTCTATCTGTGCCTCGACTCTTTCAGGGGTTACTTTCTGAGCTGAAGAAGCTTTACGCGCCTGACATATTTCTCAAAATTAAATGTCTCCTTGGTAATTCTTGTAAGGATCGCAGTGATTGATTAAACCTGCAGATCATTTATTAGAACTGCTGATGTGCACTGTCCTCAACATTTGTTCTTTCAGGCAGACTTCCCCAAAACTTCAGAGCAATACACTCTGTGTCAGTTCCTTCTGAAATCCTTAAAAATCAATCTAAGTCGGTTTGTGGCCCGTCAGAAGTCGTCTGTGAGACGTGTCCGACCACGCAGGAAATCAAAAGGGTTTAAAGTTGTTCCGAACGGCCCGACTCGGAGATGGAGTGGAAATCCGTCCGTCATTGAGAGCGGGGAGCCGTGATATTGTTCAAACCTGATTTTCAGACACTCGAGTCCTACGTTGTTCACGCGACGAGTTGAGCTCTGTTCTTTGCACAGCTCACCGGTCGCAGATTGAAGAGTGTGTCAGTTTCAGAAAGTGCCAGAAGTCTGTGGAGACAGACCCCCCCCTCATCAGAGAGGTGCTAGGGGTGGAGTCTACCTCCTGGCGGAGGTTTGATCCTGGCCTTTCTGTCTGCTCTTTGAAACGACATTAAATATCCTTGATATCACCCGGCCCTCCTCCCCGCCTGATAGCATCAGGCCCGAGTGTTGAAACCAGAAATTGAAACCTGCAGTAAAGCGTCAGCTCCCAGCAGCCCCGCCGGCGAGGCTGCAGGGTGTGCAGACTCGATGGCACGAAGCGAACGATTCAATTATCTGATATTATTATCAGTGCCGATGCCCTTATCTGACTTCAGAGTCGGACGCTGTGAATTTTCTGCCTGTATTCAGACTGACTGAAGGTGTGACGCCGTGTGCGAGTGACGTGTTAATCTGGAACGTGCTGAGGCAGTTGGATGGCTGTATCAGTGCTGTCAAGACATTTATATCAAATGTATTTTCAGCTTTTTTTGCCTTTTTCTTTTGCTAATTTAGATTCTCTTTTTTTTTAAACCTGGCCAATTTGAAATCATAGAGATGAACCCTTCAGTTAATGAACGGCTCCAAAGCACCAGCAGGTGGAGCCGCGTTCTTCTTTAGTGTGCTCAGAGCGCAGAGCTGTACACAGATGCTGATCCACATCCATCATGCATGTGTTCATTAATTTTATCACTGCAAGCTGTGCTGACTTTAAGATAAAATAATTAGGCGGCACAAACAGAAGCCGCGTGTTTCTGTTCTCCAGCGTCCTGTAACTGATAGCCGCGCTCGGGCTCGGGTGATATCCCTCCACTGGGTCATTATGGAGTATTTACAAGTACTGATGGTACGACGTTACTTTTTCATCCTCTGCTTTCTGCTGAGCTCCAGCTGTTTTGGTCCAGTCGCTACTGTAACTGTAAAGTAATGTAAACTTAACGTTAACTCCAATCTAACATTTTCTTCCATTTGAATTCGGCCTTTTCTTTTGGATCTTTTGAAGTACCTGCTACTTAAAAATAACAATATGTATCACTGGAACTGCATCTGGCTTAAACACACAGGTCTGGCTTCTCAGCGAGCGACATCAAGGATCTGTGGGAGACGGTGAACGTTTCCTGAGTTCATATTTTCTCTGCTAAATTTCTACCAATGAGCTAAAAACATAAATGCATAAAAAGAAATCAGCTGGTTATCTGTAACTCAGGTGCTTCGGACTGTTCTGTTCATCCAGCGTTGTGGAAACAGTTTGTGGAAGGACCGTTCCTGTCCCAGTGTGCTCGCCGCCCGCTGCACAAACCAAGCTCCACGAGCGCGTTGTTGGACAGGTGTTGAAGAACCTGAATGACCCATCAAACATCTCTGGGATGAACCAGACACATCAGTGTGAGACCACACAAATGCTCCTCTGGATGAACGGCAAAATTTCCCACAGACTCTAAAATCATGCAGGAAGCCTTCCCAGAAGATAGTCGTAGCTCCAAGGGGGTCACACAGTCCACATCAATGACAAAGTCGGTGTCGGAGTCACTTAAAGGAATGAATGAAACTGCGTGCTTTGGTGGTTCTCGTAAAGCTGCTGCTTCACGTTCAGGAGAAAACTCCAGAGTAAAGCTTTCAATTTGAAGTTCAGGATGAAATGTAAAGGAGGTTTGGTTATGGCTTTTGTCACTTTAACTGCAGCGCTTCCTTCTGCTGCCGTGTTCAAACCATCAGCTGCGGAGTGGATCTTGTGCGGCTGCGTTCTCTACGATGCCCTGCGGTTTTCAGGGGTCAGCAGCTTCCCTTACACCTTTGTGTTTATCTTCTCACCTGGAACAAAGAACTCGTTTCTGCTCCTCTTTTCTCTCTCTGGGCTCCTTCCTTCCAGCTCTCTAAATTGCATGCCTCCCCTGCTGAATGGCAGAGCTGTCATTTGTTGTTATTCCCTGTTGGAAATTGGCTCCATGTTGATTTCCGAGGTGGCTCTCTGGCGGACTCTGTCCCTCTGGTGCACATGAAAACATCGCTGACTCAGAGTCCTGCTCGAGTGCGACCTGTAGGGATGGGTATCGAAAACCGGTTCTTGTTGAGAACCGGTTCCCACTGTTTCAATTCCGTGGAATCGTTTGCCATTTTTACAAACGATTCCCATATCGATTCCCGTAGCCTCGAATGACGTCACCACGTTGCGTAGCGTCTTTTAGCCAGTAGGAAACATGGCGCCTAAGCGGCACAAACGCTCAAAAGTTTGGTTACACTTTATGAGAAAGGATGACGACAGGGCAACGTGCAATACTTGCAAAGTAGAGATTTCATCAGAGGGAGGAAACACTACGAATATGCAAAAGCATTTGCTCCAAAAACGCGACTGCTTTAAATGAATGTCGTGTTTTTGATCCGCTCCGGACTAGCGAAGCTCAACCCAGCAGCAGCGGTAGCGTTTGGACGTCCTCTCCCGTTAATACTGCAGGTAACTAATCAACTAGCATTGCATATTATGTTAGCGCGA
>VUQR01019651.1:0-16081 GCA_015108515.1 Hemichromis elongatus
GACGCGCACTGTTTACGGAAGTAAAAATGGCGAACACAGCCCGGTTACGATACGACCCTAGAAGTTTAGCTTGAATAGAATTGTCTCCCCGTGTGCTAATCAAGTCCAAAACTTCAGTTTCTGTCCATTGACTCGCTCTGTCTCTAGTTTCCGCCGCCATGCTTTCTCGTTTGTCTTCTCCAGCGCTAATAATCGGCGTCTGTCTCGTGTCCGTGACGTAAAAGACGGATTTAATGCGACACGACCGTTCAGACAGCAGTCGCTTTCTAAAACATCGGATATGTATCGGATTCAGTACCACATACGAAAGTGACCCAGATCGGATTTGAAAATATCGGACTTGTGCTGTTCACACTGTCATACCGTGATCGGATATGGGTCGCATAGGGGCAAAAAAATCGGATTTGATGCGCATTCGCCTGCAGTGTGAACGTAGCCGAAGACAGTCAGAAAATGCTTTCAGTCCACCGTCAGACATTATTCTCAATATTCTAAATATACCAATAACTTAAACTGAACCAGCTGAACCAGTTCATGGTGGGATATTATCTGTATATTATAAAGAGATTATGAGTAACTCGCCTATGAAGTAACCAAACTAACATTTAAACGCTCCATGTCGGATGGGGGTGTATTGGTTACAAAGATTATTTTTAGCATTTTAAGATATTCTAGAAAAAGCTGGAAACTCAGCAGGATACAATCAAAACCTCCTAACTAAAAATTGCTAAAGTTTTCCATTTGTCTCTGCCGACACACCCTCTCATCTCTTGCAGTGCCATCCCTGTCCTGTGGCTACAGCCAGGCCAAACCACAACTCCTCAGATCTTTCCTAATTACATGTCTGAACCTCAGTCACAGAAGAGCTGCGCAGCACTGAGGCCGCGGAAGCTTTTCGACAATCATAACAAAACGACTTTATGCACTTCCTACTCTGCTTCAACAGCAATGACAATAACTGGGGGGAGGGGGGCGAGAGGGGAGGGGGGGTATTTTCCCAGGCTCTTTTAGTCCTGCTGAATAATAACTTTCCGAGAGGAAATGATAAACACATGAAGCAATTACACTATATAAGAGATTCAACTCGAATCTGAATCCCTGCTTTCAAGTTTATGACTGTGGATCAATGCTGTCATTTTCAATTTGGGGCCAGGCAAGTATCAGAAATAAAACGCTCTAAGCTTGGCTCAGTGAAAGTTATGGGAGATATCATTATTCTAACTTTTCCCTCTGATTCTTCCCCATGTTTTTAACATGGGGTTTTTCCATCTTGCGTTTTTTTCATGAATATAGCCCTCATCACACTACACTAAGGCCTAAGTTCATTAGCATGCTGGCCTCTAAAGTGGACGTAGTCTGGCTGACCTCTCACACACCTGCATCTGGACACTTTTAATTAATACATCCCTTTTTTTCCAAAGGTATGTTTGTCCTTTGAAAAACAGGGAGGGTTAAGAGTGAGTGAAGGAACATGGCACCCTGGGCTGGTTGGTATCCGGAGTAAGGTTTGGCATGTAGCTCAGTGAGACCACAGATATTCCTTGGTCTTCAATCCCCTCTTTTTTTCCCCTTCTCACTAGCGTATCCCTCCTCCTTTGCACACTCTTAGTATGGCACATTCACCACTGTGTCTTTTCAGTGCTGGGGTCATAACCTCTCTTAAGAATGCCGGCGCTCTGCCTTTTCTTAAGGCGTGAGGAGGGTCACGCCACTCTAACAGAGGAGGCTGTTTTCCATTCATGCTCTTTGGAGATGTAGATGTGAAAAAAAACACAGGCCTGTTTGTCTCATTTATACACGCAAACAACCGCAGTCTGTGTGAGGCTGTTCGTCTTCCTTGTGTCCCAGTGAGATGGATTTATACTGTGTGCTCTCCCAAGAAAAACCAGGAACGTCATTCACTCTGTCCACCGGATCCAAAGATATTTCATGATTAATTTAGTGTACTTCTCAGTTCTTCATTTTTGTTTTTTGAGGACTTCACACATTTAATTTGAATACTTGCAGATGCAATCTTTAGCGTGGTTAATTTGTACTGTTTGGCCTGTGATGAACTGGGAAGCTATCCAGGGCGAACAGACGGGTGGATTTGTAATTTTAGATGCTAGCACATAATTAGTGAAAAAGAAAAAGTAGAGCTGGGACTCATTAGCTTTGCAAATATTTTGTCATAACCCAAACTACTTGTAAAAACTGGTGCTGAAACTCAAAAGTTAATACAAAGCTCAAGTCATATTGAGGAGAATACGAATTTGCTGGCAAAATACATCAGAAGTGCTAGAAAGAGTTGGTGATTTATTTTTAAACCTAACAGGCTTGTTTAAAGCAAAACTATATTTTGAAAGAAGAAGAATTTACACAGTAGGATTCATGCAGGGTGAGCACTGGATGGGATGGATAGGCTTTCAGGGGGGCAATGATCCAAATTATGTTCATTATACAAATGTCAAGAACGGTAGCTACAAAAGTTTAAACAATACCCCTATTAAACAGCACAGTGTAAAAAGCATGAAGGAGTACAAGTTGATTTATGAACTCTACTGTGAGTGTAGAATCTCCTCCACACAAACATTTTCACAATCATTTCACAACTTGAGTGAGATCATATTTGAAAGCTAGTGGCACAAGCTGATGAATGACCTCCTGTTAGTTAGATGAGGAGTACTTCTGAGCTCTGACTTGCATAGTCTAGCTTCTCTAAAATCACTGAGGTAAGTGTCATCCTGTTAGCCACTTAGCACAAGCATCAGGGTGATGTGTGGTAGTGATATTAGCCAAATCGTTAGCTTGAGCTTTGTTGCTACTGCCACAACCTACTACTAGTGTTGGTGCTGTTCCAGACAGCTTATTCATGTCCATATAAATTAAAAGTAATTTTGAATCAGCTTTGTTCATGGGCAAAAAAAGAAAAGAATTTAAGATATAATATAATATAATATAATATAATATAATATAATATAATATAATATAATGTAATATAATATAAGTACTGGCTCATCACCCCCTGGTAGTAGCTGTTTTTATTTGAATAAATTGATCTTTGAAATGCTTCATTATGGCCAGCTGTCACTGTGCTTTATTTTGCATAGTAGGGATAAAATCGCTAATGACCAAACTGTATAACTTAATCGCATAATTCTAAAAGTATTTCAGTTTTACTTTTATATCAATTTACTTTAATTCAATTCAGTTTTGTTTATGTAGCAAATTATAACAGCAGTCACCCAAGGTGCTTTATATTGTAAGGTAAAAACCTACAGAAATGCAAAGAAACTCAAACGACTCTCTTTAAGCAAGGACTTGGTGACAGTGGGAAAGAAAAACTCCCTTTTAAAAGAACAAAAGCTCCAGCAGAACCAGACCAGGAAAGTGAAAGGTTAGGGGTGAGGGGAGGGAAACAGGACAAATGATAGACAGAGAAAAGTCTAAAGAACAGGTGAGGGGGTGAAGGACATGCCTCCAACATCCATCCATGATCTGCCCACACTGTTGATGCTGTCCAAAGGAGACCCCCTATAATGGGGTGGTATGACACAATGGTTATTTTGGCAAACTTTCACTAATGCATGAAAACTTTTTTTTTCTGTTATTATTATTTCTATTATTATTTTCAGTGTGAGCTGGTGTTACACTGTATTATAGCCTGTATTATGTTATGTCTGATATCATTAATTGTAGATAAACTTGCTGCTGTACATGTTCTCAATTTTAGGCTGTCTTTAAGCTAGCTAAACATTTTCTGGAACCGCCCACTTCTGCAGCTAAAAAAGCTCCACACCCTACAGACTGCAATTTATGTATTTAATTTAATCATAAACATGAATAAAAAATGGACAGATTTTAGTTAACTAAACATGTTAACAATAACATTAGAAGACTCATGTTTATTTTCACTGAAATAAAAAAATAAAAAATCATATTCATCCAACATTAATTAACACTAACATTAATTCCATTTTCCCTTTGTTATCCTTGCCCCATCTGATTTTTACTGTTCAGATTTTGATGTAAATCCCACTTGTCACTAAGTGCTTAAAGCCTAAGTGAGAAAAATGCCAATAAGCCAGTGGTTTCACATTAAAAACACATTTTTGACCGAATGTATTAAATGTTGCTGATACACTTTTTTACATTCTGTTGTAGTTTCCCTGATCTGATCGTAGCTGCCACGTGTAGCTGTCAAACTATCTCAGGGGGTTTGTTTTTGTCATTGGTATGCCTGTTAAACACATCCTGGGCACTAGAGTCAACACAGTATTCACTACACTTTACATATACAGTGTTGACAGCTGGCCTAAGAGTGGAGGTCCAATCAGAGACAGACACAGTGGTCCTCATTGTGATGATAAAAATCAGCTGGGGACGAGAGGAAAGCGTGGCTACAGGTGGAAACCACCGACTTGTGTACAGCATAATTCAACTGCTGTGAATTCCAAAAGCACAGCAGAGGTTTTGTTCATAAAGGCCAACTTATACATCTCACAGAGGAAGTAGCACGCATGGCAGGGGACACAAAAAGCCATGAGGATTCATGAGGCTGATTCTTGGGCATACACAGCCACAAGTCAAGGTACCCCTTGTGAGGGAACAGAGTGAGGGGGGGAGGGATACTAAAAGCATGGCAGGAAAGAACTGAACTGGCTCTCTCATATCCCAAAGGCTGAGCCATTGTGTTGTATTTTTGGATTTCTTAAATCTGATGATAATATGAAATCAGGTCTTGAGAAAAGTAAGTGCAGCTTATTTTATGGCCAAACAGGAATCCAACCAAAACACTATCCACAGACAGGGGAGCTATCCCTTCCGATCCCAGAGTCTCTTTGCTTCCTGTTTTCTTTCAGCCAAAGGGGTACTGAAAGCTCGAGATTGTGTACGATTTGGGCGTGAGTCTGTGATTTGAGGAGGACGTTTGGCCCGGTAATGGACTTTATTAACACCGAGGAGGAAACCAGTCGGGACTTTTAGGAAACATGTCAGAGAGTGGGTTGCTATTTGGAGATAAAGCCTCTTTGTTTGTGAGTCATCACAGATGCTGCTGATTCAGCAAGGTGAAGGCAAGGTTATTTAAAGTTTTGAGGTTGGGCTGTTGCACAAGAACTGACCCCACAACGGTTTGGATAAGTATAGTCTGGAACTACAAGTCACGTTAGCTAGCATGATGGTGGGCTTGTTACTGTAAAACACACATGCACGCACACACATAAGCATTTTATAATGGCAACAAACCAAGAAGGTCTACTGCTATTACAGTCAAGGTGTGCATGGGAGGTGTGTTTATATGCACATGAATATTCACAGCCTTTGCTCAATACCTTCTGGAAGAACCTTTGGCAGCCTCAAGTCTTTTTGAGTATGATGCTACAAGGTTGGCACAACTACTTTTGGGTAGTTTCTCCCACTTTTCTTTGCAGACCTCTTCAAGCTCCATTAATTTTGGTGGAGAGTGTTGGTGCACAGTCATATTCAGATCTCTCCAGAGATGTTCAATCAGGTTCAAGGCTGGGTTCTGGCTGGGCAAAGTGGTTCCAAAGCCTTTGTTATGTTGTCTTTGATCGCTCTGGAACTGTTTATCATCAAGGATGTCTCTGTACGTTGCTGCATTCATCTTTCCTTTAACTGGAATTAGTCTCACAGTTCCTGCTGCTAAAAACCATCCCCGATGCTGGCATGATGCTGCTACCACCGTGCTTCACTGTAGAGATGGCTACTTTGGTTTCCTTCATAAATGATGGTCATCATTCAGGCCAAAGACGTCAATGTTTGCTTCATCAGACCACACAATTCTCCCATTCTTTCTCGGAGAATTCAGAGTACTGGTGGTTCTTCCATTTACAGGTTATAGAGGCCACTGTGTTCACAGGGACTTTCGATGCTACAGAAATAAATAATCCTAATCCATAAATCCTAAGCACACCTTCATACACCAAGTTACTTTTTGCACAATGCTTGGTCTTTTGCACATTTCTGTTGCACTGTCTTGTGTCTGTATTGCTCCACCGGCTTTGTTTTGAGTTTTTTTGGGGAATTTTTGCACACTGTGATGTATCATTTGGTAATGCATTTGTTAATATGCACTAAAGTGACTCGGGGAACTGTTGTTGTGAATTGGTGCTATACAAATAAAACTGAATAAAAATAATGGGCATTCAGCTTTCGTTGGTCACCACCATCCACATGTCAATAAAGAGTATTACTGGGGATTTCAGCCATGGTTCAAAATGTGAGGCCATAACTGAAGTCAGCAGCTTATGTGATATTTAAGAAGGTTTTAAAAAGAAAATAAAGAGCCAGTTAGCGAGGACCTCGGATCCCCACGGCTCCACGGCTCTTGGGTCTGTTTGTCTCTTGACGACAGATAAAGCATAGCGATAATTCCCTTCTTTGGCACATCCAGTTGCTGTGCACTGACAGCTGATAGATTCATGCTTTCGTAATTGGTCGCCCTGTTTGCACATAAAACACTTGAAACGATTTACACGGGATGAAACACCAAGAGGGGTGTTTGGTTTGGGCGAAGAGTGCAGCGTGTGTGTGTGTCTGAAAGCGCTCAAAAGTGGTAACGCAGGTCACGGTGGACTGTTGAGGAAAAACACATGCGTGACTGCGTGCTGATCCACCCTCGGCTCTCAGCTGCTCCACGCTGTGGAGATACTGTAGATCTCATCTGACATTGTCAAATGTAAAGAGTGGAGTCGTATTACACAGCACTGAAAGTTTAGAGTTAGAGATTCAGTGAGGAACCGAAGGGGATGCTATGTTTAGAAGGTCCAGCGAGCGTGTTTGGTTCAGCATTTACAAATGAGTCTTTAGAGAAGAATCACAAAACAATGACTTCCTTTTTGGCTTATATGAGGAAAATAGTGGCTGTTGTGTTCAGATATGTGAGAGAACACAAACAAACCTAAACAAACCCATCTGAAATAAGAAGTAAGTGAAAAAGTTGAAATGCAACGATTGTGTCATTTTAACAACACTTTTGCTCTTATTATATTATAATGTTTATTCCTGTCTTTTTTTTAATTAGGAAGTAAGTGTAAAACATTACATTATATAGTGACAAAATAAAACATTAATCGCATTTTCTGGAAAGTAGTGCAACAGTCTTTTCAAATACATGCATGCTAAAAATGTATGCATTTTTAATAAATGTTTTTTAAAGTTATTTTCAACATCCTTGGGTACGTTTAGAAAAGGGTTCTTGTTTTTGTTCTATACGGAAGATTTCTGCTGATAACTAACGCTGTAAAAACACCAAAGTGAGCAAATAGATCGTTTTTAATGTTTTATTATAATTAATGTTTTATTTTCTTTGTTTAGGTTTTTGCTCTTGTTGCAGAAGTAATTACATTTAGTATTCCTTTCTAAGACATAAAATGACATTTTTAGGGAGGAAAAAACTGGCTCATTAAAATGTAATTAATCTAATAGAACACGTAAATGTTTATATTAGTGTAAATCTTATTATATTGTTAAAAGACGAGCAGCAGTTCGAACCCGGTATGCAGAGATATTTTACAGGGCCCCTCTGTTCCCTTAAACTCTGAGGTCCTGATGACCTTTGACCCATGTACTTGTCCCTCCACCCCCTCCCCAGCTCCACCACCTTCAGTCTGCTGTGAGACTTTGGGCGTCAGTGGTCATCCTGCTGAGCGTGCCTGTGCAGTCCCTCCATAGGGGGTTCCCACTTTCAATATGGGCTCGTACAGCTGACACTCCATCTCCCTCTTTATCCACTTATTGCACACACACACCTTCCTGTGAAGCTCCTGAGTGAGAGAGTCAGCTGGGCTTGTTTCATAGGGGAAAACGTACCTTCCCAGGCTAACAAGCGGGGGTCTCCCCCCAGTTCTCTCCCTGCCCTCCCAGTCTTTTAATAAGACTTTTCTATCGGTGTCAAATTAAGATGGGAGAGGGCCCCCTAAAGCGAGGCCAGGGTCACAAAGAAAAGAAAATGCCTGAACATTTGGACTTTTAAACTCATTTGGATGGGAAATCTTCCTACGACATTTAAAGTTTAATAGAAGCAGACTAAAAGTGTTTTTATATTAGAGCTTTGCTGTCCATCCTTACACACAGACACACCATAGCCTCAGGCCTAAACCCACCAGGGGTTGTCGAATGCTCACTGTTTTATTAGTGGCAAGAGATCCATCACATATGGGGAGCAGTGACCTTTGGAAATACCTGCCTGTGATTAAATAGCAAAAAGAGTCTTCCAGCTTGGGAGCACAGAGGTCGAATTATGAACATATAGATAAAAAGTGAAAGAGAACCTCCGAGTGTACATTTGAAGCAAGATGAGGCTTGCAGAGACGCTGCTGTGATGTGGTTAATGGCAGTCATTTCTTTTGCTGGCATTAAAAGTGATATGTGCTAATTCCCCCTCAGACTCAGAGCCAGTTTAATTAAGAATACTGTTGCGGGAGGAAATCACACTGAGGTGGAAAATAGGATTATAATACTAAAGAAGGCAAAAAATATCGCAGTGTAGGAAAAGTTAAGGATTAGAGCAAAAAACAAAAAGCACAGTGAGGGTTTTTTGGGGAGATAGCTTTCCCACACAAATATGCACACACACCCAAAACGCTCACCCACATTTCTGCTCTCAGCCTGTCGCAGGAGTTATTATTAAACATTTTTCGCAACCGCGCCGTTTCCACACAAAGGCCGTTTTGTCCCGTTCCTGTTTGCTCAGTTTATTAAAATAGCCGCTCCAAAAGTGATCAAACCCCTTCGTTCGACCTCTAAATCTAAGTAGTCGCTCTGAAAATATTTAATCGATGCAAAACCAACAAGCAGTCTCTCTCCGTCTCCTCCGCTGCTGCCTGCGCGTTAAAACAACACACACAGACGTCGTGGAATGCGACCGTATCTCCCCCGATGAATCCCAGCTTTTGATTTTCTTTCGGCGATGCCTCTAGTGGAAAAATGCCTTCTGCGCTTGGAATGTCTCTCGCCTTGCTCATATGTGACTGATATTGCTTAAAAAAAAAGAAGGAAAAATGAATGCAGACATTGTTTAGCCAAAGGAAAGGGAGAGAGGAAGAAAAGGGCCAATAATGTTGGTGATGTGTTGGCCCAGGCCTTGCTTTTGCCATGTGAAGCTTTATCTTCCTCCCTCATCAAGCAAAGTCTGCTTTGGGTTATTATTGCTGACCTGTGATCAGCAGGTCAGCCGAGAAAAAGCTTTTAACCCCGCTGTAATTCCCAGATTGTGTACAACTGTGCACATGCACTTTATCCTGCTTTTAAGTTCCTCTCGTTAGTGTTTTTCACACCGAAACTTTTCTTCTAAACGCTCCCTGCTAGTGTAAACACTTCTACTGCAGGAGGCTTTACATTACAGAGTGATTAATCCTATGGTTTCCATATGAGAAAAATAAAAGCCCACCCCTCGGCTCCCGTGAGGAAGAACAAGCGAAAACTTCCTCATTCGGTTTGACTCAAACACAAACCCGACATTCATAATATCCACTAAATAAATGACCCGCCGCCTCTGAACTCAGGGGGAGCCTTGTACAGTGAAACATAATCTGCATTCAAAGTGTCGGACGCACAGGCCTCTGCTCTGTCCCTCAGCGGCGCCTCCCCGCTGACCCCCCCCACCACTCCGACTTGCCTCCCAACCCTGCTCAACTCCCAAAACTGACACACACTTGGTGCAGCACTGTCATCCCCTTGTCCTGCCTTCACCCCCAATTCTTAAACACACCCTTCCCCCCCCGCAACCCCTCCCATGCTTTCATCCAAAGAAGGTACCCATTGTGTAGGTGGTTTGTTCTAAAAGAAGGGGGTGTAGCTGTGCCCGGGTGGAGGGTGCTGAGTTTCCGTCTCGGAAGAGAGGACATAGCTATCTTGTTGTGATTTCACCGCTTTGGTTCAGTACTCAAAGGATGCCCTGTTAGTTATCTCTGAAAGGATTAAAATGTAGAATGGAGCAGAGAGATTGTTTTTTTAATAAGCAAAATCATTGTTTCCATACTTTAATTTTAGGTACATACCGGTTCCTGCACAGCCAGTCTGTTGTGTTTCCTGGGGCGTCAATTAACATCGTCTTGTCAGAGCTGCTTACCGACGCACAAATTGCCCTTCAGCAAAAGAGCGTGATGCGCCAGCTTGTGACATTTGTGAAACGAGTACGTCGCTCCCAACTCCTCGTTTACTGACATGCAGGGCGACAGTTAAAAAAAAAAGTTTGTATTTGAAAACAAACCGTCATATTTTCCTGAGCATAACAAAATAGCTTTTGATGTCTAAACCAGGGAGTAAAAACAAATATGAAATACAGAAAAAAGAGAAGCAAACCAAAAAGTTGTAAACCACATTCTCTTTGCTGTCAACTTCACCCACTCCAGCGCTCCTGATGCAGGCTCTGAAGCTCTCTGAAACGGTTTATTAGCTTTAGGCAGCCAATAACGCTGCAGCTGCTGTGCCAGGGCACACACACCAAAGCAAACCATTTGTGTAGGAGAGATGACATGTAACGTAACAGCATTGTAGTACACTCTGACTCTGAGCCTCCTTTCCTTCCTCTTGGTTCACGGTGTGATGGATTTTAGGAGCATGAATTTGAGATTCTGCTCCGTTTTGATCATTTCTTCAGTTTGATATCATGTTGCTGATCTCTCATGTACAACAGCTTAGAGGTGTTCTGGATTTGGACCTCCACTAAAATCTGCCAAACTCATTGTGCGTGTGGGATGAATTTTGCATCGGGACATGACGCCTTATTGTGCTAGATCAGGGGTGGGGAACTCCAGGCCTCAAGGGTCGATGTCCTGCAGGTTTTAAATATCACCCTGAGTCAGCACACCTGAAACAAATGTTTATTTCATTGCCATGTATCTGGAGAACTTCAAGACATGTTGAGGAGGTAATTTAGCCATTTAAATCAGCTGTGTTGGATCAAGGACACATCTAAAACCTGCAGGACATCGGCCCCTTAGGCCTGGAGTTCATCCACCCCTGTGCTACTGGAAGATGGTAGGTGGATGCACATTAAGAAATAAGCAACGGTGGTAACTGTTTTTCACACCAGTGTAGACACCCCTGTCAGAGCTCAGGAGGCTTGATTGGAATGGAGTGACCAGTATTCAAAATAATGGAACCCAAAAGTTAAGACATCTGACCAGTTATTTACCAAGCCAATGCAACACTTTAACTTTCTTGAAACAATTCTAAGATAAAAACTAAATGTGAACATTTTTACACCCTGGGGCGAACTCTTACAGGAACTGAAAGAGGACCTCGCTTTTATTTTTCCCTTTTTCCCTTTGCCTCTGGAAAATCCTCTTCGGCAGGACACACAAAGTCTGCTTCAGTGTAAAGGCGAAGGAAGTGCAGGAGACTGGAATACCGAGACCATCCACGTCAGAGAATCAAAATGGAAAGTCATTATTATATAGCCACTAAGGTGCTAGTACAATATTTACAGTGTGTGAACACAACTGATGCCCAGAGGCTTAATGCAGGAAACACTGCTAGTTATGGTTATGGTCCACAAGAGAATGGATCAGGTCCCATCAGGGTCTAACTGCGCTACATGCTGTCATGTGATCTTATTAAGGTTTTGACTTGCAAGGTTTGCATGATCCCAACACCATCCGTGCTTCAAGTGGTGCTCTGTGTTATAGTTTCTATTCATGGCATTGTAAGTATAGTGCTATCCTTGTTTCATGCCATCCAATCTGGGACCACATCTTTTCTTCTTTCCTCACTCTGCATTTTCTACCTGGTGGTCTGAGCTTGGAGAAGACCACTGCAAGAGACGGACGAGTTCCCCTCTTTGAAGTTGACTGCCTATGAAAGGAGGTCTGAATTGGCCTGAGTGACAGAGCCTGAATGTCTGGCAGACATCAAATAGACTGGTCACCCAGTTCCGACAGCAAGCCCTTCCTTCCCCTGCCTCCTTCTCTTCTTCTGTACTTGTTAACCACCCATCCACATCAAACATGAACTTTTTCTCAGCATGTAATTAAAACCAGAAAAGGTGCAACAGAGGCGAGTTGTTTGGGCTACAGACGTGCTGCTGGGGTCAAAGGTGATATCAGGTTTGAACCTCCTTTGTGGGAAGGCATTTGCCCCAGATAGCTCTGTTCAGGATGAAGAAACTGTTATGGAGAGCAAGATGCGTTGAATTTACTCTGTAAAAAAGTACTGGATAAAGGATAAGCAAACCCCAGCATCTTCCTCCACTGTGTAACAGCTTAACTAGATACAAAATATCAGATTAAAACATACCGTTTGTGCTGCCTGTCTGACTCTGCATGGACTTCCTCTTTTTTCATTCCTTCCTGGGGGAAGAATTGTAGAATAATATTACTTGTACAGTTAAATACAATTCTACTGTATAGCAAAAAATATTTACTATAAGCTGACAATGACAGATAGTGGAGGAATTTATCAAACTGTTCCTTTCAGAAAAGGAGCAATAAAACACAATGAAAACATCTTGGTACACATAAAACTGTTTTAGTAGAAAATTATACTTTATGTATCAAAGGTAAAAAATAATTATTCCCCCAAAATGTTCCCCATCAGCATTAAAGCGATTAATATTATTGCAACACCTTTATAAGGTTTAGGTCATGTTAAATTCTTTATATTTTGTTCCAGCATCATATTTTATGACTGATATGTTTCATATGTTTGTAGCGGCTGTCCTGAGAGGGCCACATCTCTCTGAAACAAATCAGTTGTTCGTGAGTTCAGATACACAGGTCTACATCTTGAAATATACTGATAACACCAGAGTCATCTGAAATTAAAATCCCTGAGCATTTTGTGAAATGATTAGCTGTCAATATCGCTGATATTTATAATTTATAATTAAAAATAATATTAAACATGAAGGTTGAGTGTTGGCAAAACTGCTGGTTAAATGCCTTACAATCAAATGATTTCTCAGAGATGTGAATCGGTGTCTGAGCCCACGCCTGGTCAACTGACTAGATCGACGATGTCGACCATGTCGGTCTTAGTTTCCATGCTCTCTCCATCATAGTCAGTGCTTTCCTTACTAACGTACTAAAGGAGTTATAAACAACTTTTTCACACTCCGTCTTCTCACCATCGCACATGTTGGCCAAACTGGTTTGCAACCCAGCTCAAGTCATTGTTAATGGGAGATGGACATCCCTGTAAAATGGGTACAGCTACAGTTTCCTGTGAGCATGTAACAAGTGAGGTTTTAAGCAACAATAGCCGAATGTTGCCACAAGATGGCAGTAATGTAATGGATGGACGCAAACAGAGCAGGAGCTTTACCACAATGTTCCCTGATGAGAATGGAGAGAGATTGCTTTCCTTTCATATGTTTTAATTTATTTCTATTCTTAGATGGGACCAGGCAAGCACTGCTTGCCTTGCTTGTCCCAATGGAACACCATTGGGTTTTATTTGACCTTTGTAGCCGGACAGTATAACAATAAAAATCTGCAATGATGAGTCATGCAAAAGCTTCAAGAAAACAGTGATGTATGCATGGGACATTGTAGGGTACGATCAGCTAAAGAACACTCATGTTAATGACTTGGGAAAACTAACACTGGAGAAAAAAAACCCCACACACTTATCCTCAGAATGAACCTTTGATGACATTTTATGAGGAGTTTCTTAAGGGACTTCATGTTGCGCCATGGATCCTCGTGTCCTTTAAGTACTAGTGGGTAAACACAACCAAACTGCCCTTGGGTCTTTGTTTGTTCAACTCGTTAAAACATGACATTTATTAGCTTGGTGTTCCTTTTCATTGGGGCTTTTAGCGCCATTAGTCTCTTAAGTTGCCCCTTTATATGTCTGTGAATGTTTATCTAACTATGTAGACGAGGATGGTGGGAAGGGAAGATAGAGGGGGCGTATGAAACATCACATGCCAAAACTAGTCACTCAGCACTCTCATCAGTGACAGGCCATGTCAGTGACAGCCTTAAAATGTCAAAGTATGCCTTCTGGCTGTAACACATACCCCTACATACCACTCATCAGCTCCAATCTCTACAAACATTGACTGGTTACATTCAGTAGTCTTCTAATTACTAATTTGCCTAATGGATGTGAACTCAAGTGTTTGCAGCTATCTGGGTTGGGAGGGACAAAGAGGGTAGAGGGGTTTAGGTCAGACAGGAGACCGGCCTCAGGGGAATTTCTGCTTCATCTGAACACTTTACAGGATTATTTGAGCTAACTTTCATCTTCATTGCTGGGTCTATAGCAGCTTGCAGAATGCTCTGACCTGCTGACCTCCACCTCTGCTCCACGCTCTCTTTGGAATGAAATTCCATCGTGAGAAGTGTCTCTCCTAACTGCAGTCTCATAAGTATTATTTTGGCTAAGCTCACCTTTAGGCTGCCCCACAGCCAAATGATGGGGTGTCATTACCAAAGTAAGAAGCTGCAAGGTCAAGTTAGCACAATGGTCTAATTCAGTGAGGTTAAGAGGAGCCTCTGCTGAGCTAAAGCGGTGGGTGTCTCTCTGTGGGCTATTATGATTGATGTTTGCAGCCTACCTGAGTCAGAAATTTTGAATTCATTCTCCTGATCTTCTTCAGTTGGTGTTAAATTGATGCAAAGCTTCTAACTAATGTAGGCAAGAGGGTAAGACACTGACAAAATAAAAAGTTTGACATTAGTTAGAATTCAGTCTAAAAACACCCAAAAAACCCACTAAAGAAATAAAATCCAGGAAGAGCAGTCAGAGGAATAGATTAATGCATTTAAATGCTTAGCAGATGCCAAAACATAGCACAATAGTTCTGGCTCCTTGCAAAAATAGAGGAGTTATCACAGCAAAAAGTATTTACCAGCAGTGTACCTCTGCATGTACAGTATGTGATTGGTCAGTGCTGATAATGTTGCAAAAGTAGGGTCAGGTTCAATAAAAAACAAAAGCATTCTAGCCGTACCTGACAGCCATTGTTGCAAAATTTTCCATTGAAGGCTCTCTTTGTATGACCTGTGAAGACTGTTAGTATGATGGAGGTCCCACCACTCCCACAGATACACAACCAGACTGAACTGAGATGCAAAGCAGAGTTCATTTCTTCTGATAGAATGTGGAAATGTTGTTTTCCTGGATTTCAAGGGATTTTAATGGAATTAGGCATTATGTGCGATAGTTAAAGAATTAATCTTAAGCTGATAGGCTTTCTCTGATCAGCATCGTACCCACTGGTCAAATGCAACACGGTCAATTACTGTTTTTCTTTTTTTCCTTTTTTAATATTAAGTGAAATAGCATAATGAGAGTGAGAGCCTCTCTCGCCAGCACGCAATGGGAGCTGGAGTCAGGCTTGGACCTGTTGCTGGGATACCAGGGTCACCCCCTGTGGGTGACAGTGTTCATTGGTTGCTCTGTGGTTTGGAGAGAAAAAAAAATGGGGGAGGCAGAGCACGAGTACTGATCAAAGTTTAGCCAGGGCCCTGCTGTTCTCCAAATAAATCCCCCCGACTGCTGGGCTCTCAGTGCCAGCCTTGTTTCAATAAGTCTCCCTTATTGTACACGTAGCCAGGGGTCTTTGAGCCGAGCCACTCACTGCGAGCTTCCCACAGGATTACATATCTAAATATATGGTGTGAGAAGAGGCGCTGCTGCAGAAGTGTGTGTGTTTGTGTGTGTCTGTGTGTGTGAGAAGCGTTTAGTGATTCAGTTAAATTAACCAGAGCTAAAGAGGATCAGAGCATTGAAGGGCCCACCTCGCACTGGCTACTCCTGCATTACTGGGACTTTACCAGTGATCCTACTACATACTGAGGCTAACTTCAGCTGTAGTGTTTTCAAAAAAGACTGAATTTATATTTTAAGATACCCCCAGCCCCACAAAAAAGGGATATTCCCAGGGTTGTGCTTTTATTTGCTATCTCACCAAGAGGGAGATGAGAAGAAGATGATATCAGTTTCATCGGTGCATTCTGCAGACAGACAGGTGCAGGACGTATTTATCAAAAAACACACCTACAGCAGCTCAGAAACGGTCTTGTTTGCATTTCGTCTCATGCTTTATCGTGAGAGTCCATCTTTCTTATTTATTAAAAAGATGTGGGATTTTCATATTTTTGACCAAACTGAAATTCTTGATGCAATT
>VUQR01019652.1:14100-34740 GCA_015108515.1 Hemichromis elongatus
TTTTGTAAAAGGAGCTGACAGGATGTGATTTAATGTTTGTTCAAGGAAACTTGCATTCATTTCACCTGTTTAACATCATCAGTGAAGATGTCGTAGGCAGCTCAATAGATTGAGAATGTTTGCCTTCTGTTAATATCTACTGACGTGTTGTTTTCACCTCGTCGGTCTGTAGTCAGGGTGTTGTCATTGCAAAATCTGGTCCTGAGTCACCGACTGAAGCAGGCGCTACCACAAACGCCTCTGAAGTACATTGGCAGGTGTTTATGTGTCTGACTGTCTGGATGTTTCACAGCAGGTTGTGTCAACATGAAGGGCTGGATATTAAAGGGTGAAGTAATGAGATTAGAAATGTGAGCTGAACTGAGTGTAGTTACTTACACACGAAAAGATGTAAAATTAGATTATCGCTAGGTTGTCTGAGATTGCTCGCTTACACGTTGGTTACTTATTTCAGATATGACTGTTTTAAAGACATCAAACTGTGTTATAGAAGAACCATTTAAATTTTCTTTTTCTACGAGACAAAGAGCTGATTTTTCTGTCGGCATTCAGACAGCAGTACCTTGTGAATGCTTTGTGCTACCATGACATACCGAATATCTGTACCGAATATTAACTGAATTTCCCGAATGAACCCACCGAGGGGTTAATAAAGTTTTATCCGCGTAAAGCTCGTCTTTTCTTCTTACGAAACCGTTCAAATTTGGTCTCTGTCCTTAACAATGACAGAGGAGTTTGGGTCATTTAGAAAATGCTTGTAAAATATGCATGCTGCCAGGCCGTTGGGTAAAGGTAAAAAAAAAACCCTCACTCTTCTTTTTATTTTACCTATTTATTTTTTTTCAGTGTAAGGTGCAGAGTTTTCATGATTTGATTTTTGAATAAAAATGTATTTATTTTAAATTTCATGAAGAATATAAATAACTGCAAAAACATTTAGCTGTTTTTATTTATTACCTGATAATAAAGTTTTTTTTAAAGTAATCTGTCAGATACAACAGCGTGTCACTGTGGATACAGTGAAATGCGATAGATGCAGTTAGTTAGGAAAGTTGCAGCCGTGTGGGTTTCACCAGCTTTAGCCTAGCGTTAGCTTTGTCAGGATTGGCTGCCCTGTCTTTAAAGTGATGATGTTTATTTTTCTTGTTCAATGTTTATTTTCTTCTTAAGGCATGGCAGCTGAGATTCAGCCATCTGATTGGGTACGGGGCCAAGTACTACTCCTACCTCATGTCACGGGCGGTGGCCTCGATGGTGTGGAAACAATGCTTCATAGAGGATCCTTTAAATAGGTGAGACCGAAGCTTAACATACTGTTAAACTAAATGTATATACGAGCTGAATTATAGGGAAAGCCATGTCCTATGAGGCCACAATCTCAAAGGAATGTAGTGTTGAACTTTACCATCAGACCTTTCACTGAGTTAAAGATTTAATTGGACACAGGGTTCAGTGTGTATAAGGGAAATGCATACTAAACAGGCTATAATGAAGAGTCCTCCTAACAAAGACTAAATTATTAATGAGTTAATTATATTTTATGATGGTGAAATTAAAGTACAGGTGGTAAGAGTTGCAAAAACATAGTTCGTATCATCCGTTTCAAAACCCTATCTTTAATGTGAACGTGGCATCTGCTGAGATTCACAGCATCCACGTTACCAGATCCCCCTCTATCTCAAGCATTTGCCCCTGGACAAGCAATAAGGTTCTGTTGTGTGTCGTATCAGCATCGTGTCGAGCCCTGCAGCAGTTTCACTTCTTTGTGTTTCCCTTTCTGTCGGTCTGTCCCCCTGGCCTCCTTTACCTCGTCTCAGTAACACCTGCAGTTGTCAGATCTCTGTTGTTTTTATCACCTGCCTGTTGTTTACAGACAGCTTAGCAGACTTGGCCCTGGGCTCCCAGTGGCAGCAGCAGTGATAGAGGGGTTGACAGGTGAATACAGGTGTCTGTAACCTTATCTCTTTCTCTTCCCTGCGTGTCTTCCCTCTTGGTTTTATTTCTTAGGGAAATGGGTGAGCGGTATCGACGGGAGATGTTGGCCCAAGGAGGAGCTAAGGAGCCCATGCTGTTGGTGGAGGGTACGGCCAATCTTTTTGTCACAAATATTGATAGAGTATCATGTTTGCCCACAAATGTCGGTGAAGCACCGTTCTGTGCCAACAGTTAGAGGTTTTACCACAGTTCATCTCCAGGTTTCCTCCCAGATTATGGAATTATCAGTCCATTGGCGTCTTGCCGCATTATTTTTTTTATTTTTTTTCTAAAAAGGGTGTGTCTAATTACTGCAGCGTTGTGCCACAAAATTTGTTTTGACTTGCTGGACAGCCCAGAGTATCTCTCCTTCTTGGTTTTGTTGTTTTTCTTTTCTCATGTGAAGCAGAAAAGGCGTCCTCACTTAAAAGAAAGATGGAAGCTGCTGATCCAGCTGCTGTTGTTTCAGGTGGTCACAGCTGCCACTGTTATGGTTTATCCCACTCTGTGCTGCAGATTCCACCGTGGTACATGTTGACTAGTTTAACACACCTCCCAAGGTCCCTTATCTTTGTTTACAGGAGCTTTGTCAGCCCAAAGACAAAGCCTGTCCTGCTCTCGGCGACCTCACTCTGCGGCGGCTACACAGTGCCCCTCGCTAGTCCAGCCCTTATTTGATCTGCTTTTAAAGGTTAACTAAAAAAGATAATTAAAAAGATAACAATATGGCTCGTAGTGCTTTTTGTGTACACACGCGATAAAGGAGGGAAGGCTGAAATGTTTGATTAGAGGTTTGAGTGCTGAAAACACAGACTATTTCACTTTTGTCTTTCATTATTTCAGATCAAAGAAACTAAAATATTCCAGTAACTATTGAATAGATTTATCATTCTGATTAAATCCTCCAGATTTCTGTGGCTCAATTTTCTTGTTGTAACGCCATGGCATTCACATTCCTGTTGTTTATTGGCACCAAATGGATAGGTTTGTGACATATGTGTCACAGTAAACTGTAGTCATTTTGGTGATCCAGTTACTTTTTATCTAATTCCCATATAAGGTCAACTGTCAGTGGCCTCTAACTGTGGTGCATGACATGCCTGTTACGTTGTTAGCTGCTGCATTTGACTCTCTGGAGGTGTTATGTGAGCATTAAAATGCATTGGTTTTGGCTTCCATTTTCCCAACGTTTTTCGGGATTTGTTGGCGTTTTGAAGCCAGAAGTTACTTTATATGGATGAAAGACTGGAGTGCTGATTCATCAGCTAAAGCTAGCAAATGTGCCTAAGGCAGAATTACAAGTTCAAGGTCACAGTGCTGTAAATTTCATCATCTGACATCCACGTGCATGTTTGTTTCTGGACAGTGCGGACTTGTCCGTGGCTAGTTTATATTAGAATGCACCAACTGAATTGGCAGTGTCTTAGTTTTCAGTGCTGATGTATCGATATAGTTGTGGTTGCGTGGTGACATTGCAGCGGCGCATTATGTGATCAACGCGGTATTAACAGGAATGAATACTCAACTGTTGGGTTGTGTGTCCCAGTCGCAGTGTACAATAAGGCCTTACCAAGCTGCATTTATGGGTGAAACCCAAAGAAACTCATGTTCTAATTAGTGCTAATTAACAGGCCAATAAAACTACAATTTCACTCACCGAATGTGAAGCACACACTTGTGGGATGGTGTGTACTGCAGAACAAGTAATAATTTTAGTCAGAGAATATATTAAAAATTATCACAAAGGCACCAGCAGTATGAACATACAGTGGAGAGGTCCTTTATTAGTGGATTAGGCCAACAGTCCCCAACCCCCGGGCCATGGACTGGTACTGGTCCGTTAGTCATTTGGTACCAGGCCGCGAGAGTCGAGGTTTGGGTGTGAAATTTATGGTTTTCATCCCACTCCAAATTACTATGGAAACTATCCATAGAGGATTTTTTTTCAATTTTTTTTTATACCAGTCTGTAAATATGCGTTTCAAAGCTATAAAATAAGTTATTTAAATACAGAAGTCTGTGGGGAAAAAGAGCTTGCATTTGGATCCTGCCTCAAGTGGCACCTAGAGGAACTGCAATTTTTGCTACTGTTGCATTGACTTGATCTTTAAGCTCTGGAGGTTACTCCTTGGAACATAAATATTTTTTAGAGTATAGCAGGACATAAGCTAAGTGTGTGCTTTAATAATTTATTAATTAACAATTAGTAATGAATATAAATGCATGAAAGGCATTATGAATTCACCAGCCTGCACTTTACAGTTTTTTCAGTGCTGATTAGCCTTTGTTAGCATGCTCATCCCAATTTCATATGGCTAATGATTAGCATGTTAGCACTGGTTTTTATTATACAATGATATTTGAGCATATTTGAGATATTTTAAATATAAAAATTAGCTATAAGCAGGGCTGCAAACTTCTCAAACTGCAGTTGTAGTATAAATAATCCTTACTTGGGATTGAAACTGGGCCTGTGAGATGATGTCGAGGAGCAGCTTCCTTTTATTACCTGAAGTAATCACGCCGAAGTCACATTTTTGAGTGTGTGAAATTTCCCCATATAAGATAAGAAAAAAGACAGGTAATGCACTTTCAATGAGTTTGGGTAGTTGAGCTTCATCAAAGAAGAGGAGGTAGTCAATGTGGTGAACTTTAACATTAAAGCACAAACATAGGGTGTTGGAAGAGGGTGGACTTGAACTGCAAATCAAATGCATGCTTTCTGCTGTTGCTCTCATCCTTTCCTTCCTTCTACACCCCTCCTCCAGCAGTTGCTGTGGCCTGTCTGAACAGGACAAAAGTGGAGAAGGTGAGAAGAGAGAGACACAGATAGCAGGTAGTGATATCAGGTAACGTTTAGGAGCATACTGTAAATCTCTCCCTCAGGGTCACCCCCTCCCTCCTCCACTGGATTGTCCCTGTGACAGCTCCAAACAGGGCTGCACCGACACTCTGAAATTAAAACCACCATCAGATCCTCGCTGTAAGATCTGTTGTCCAATTACCTGTTGCTGAACTGACGATATTTGCTTTTATGGTTTTCTTCGTAGCGAATGCTACTCTAATTATAGTCCAAAGCTCTGCATGCAGCAGAGTTTTCAGGGTGGTTTTTATTGCTCTGGCTGTAAGTCACAGGAGAAGGAAGGCTCTAACAAATGTCTGCTCTGGGAATAATGATTAACCCAACGATTGCATTGTCTGACAGAAGATGCAAATCAAATGAACGAGTCTTGGGATGGCTAGATGGTAGATCCACTCTCACATTTTTTGGCAGCCTGTCCATTGTGTGCACCTGCATTTATAATAATTTTCTAATAATAAAATTTTGTTCCATGTCTGGAGAAATGCTTCAGCTAAAGCAGAAACACTGCAGTTTAAAGAACCCTCGTTGAGCCACCTCGCCATTTTGATGAAAAACTACAAAACCTCAGCCCATGTGCTGAAATATTTAAGTTTCCACAGTCTTTGATGAAGGGTTGATGGGTTCAAGCAGACATCCTGAAATCTTATCGAGGAATGGAAAATTGATTTGAAGTGAATTAGAAGGGCTCTTTTTATGTCCTTAGCGGGGATTAGGCCAGCAGAGACCAGCACACTAGAGGAAGGAGACAGAATCCAGATCCAACCCATTACACATAATCCTTTCAAACAAAGAGCCTTGGAAATGGAGGTGTGTATCATTTCCCTGCTTATCCCCCTTAGGTGAGGTGGTAGAAGGGGCATAAGGGCACCCGGGGAACCGGAGCAGACCTGGCAAGGCCAATCAGTCTTTATCTGGATGCCTCCCTGCCTGCTCCTGGATGTTTCCCAGGAAAAGATGGTGTTGAAATGTAAACCCAGGTATTAAATTCATTGCGGTAGCATCACTGCTGTGAAAGAGGTGGGATGGGGGTGGAGGGAGAGAGAGAGAGTGAGAGTGAAAGCCGATCAACTGGCTAAACTGAACCTCGGGTCCTCCTACAGAGAGGGCTTTCATGGCCCAGGCTGTTCCCATAGTCTCAAACACTGAGCACAGAAAATGGATCTACTTGGGCTCTGTAGCAGGAACTCGGGACCTCGTTCGTTCTTTGTCCGGGGGAAGCGTGACTGAATAGTTCTTATGACTGCTTGTACAGTCAGTAATAAACCCCGAGGCGGGGTGCTTTGTACAATCCCACAGCACTTGTAAGACAGTGATGCATAGTGCTGTCTGAAGTCGAGGAGAGGATTGGATAAACTTCATAGTCCAGATGTTAAGCTGCAAAAAGCATAATTTACAGCCCGCACTTGAGTCAGACTCGATGTTTGATCAGGTAAATGTTTAACTCGGGGACTTTCCAAAATTGTCCTGAATCCCAGTCAGTTTAGTTTGCTAACCCGTGACTTGTTCTTAATTTCTGTCTTTGTCATATGGGATGTGATGACTAACTAAAGTGCAAGTTTAAGAAGATTCAATTCTGCTTTTGCGCAGCAAGGGAGGACAATAGATTTTGTTTGGGGCACATTGTATGACAAACCATAAAGTGCAGGAAGAGTCTGTGCTGAGAGTAATTTACTTTGCTTTTCATCACAGCTGTCTGCTTTTTGGCTTTTTATTTTCTCTGCCCGACCCTCTTTGGGGGGCCCTGACCCACAGATATACAAGTTACTGAAGTTATTACAGTTCACCCTGAGTGGGAAATAAATATGTTCAATAAATTTTATAGTAATCCATCAAAAGCTGCAAAATAAATCACATGGGAGCCATGAGCATCTGTATTGTCCATCAAACATTTATTTAAATGATACACAGAAGTGACCTGCAACAGGTCACAGGATTCATGCTCAGAGGACCAGAAATGGCAGCGTATCATGGCCATCCAAACAATAGCGGCTGAGGTATTTTAGTTTGGACTAAAGTGGTGGACCCACCGCAGACCCGTCTGTCTGCATAAACACTTATAAATACTCCAACTTTTAGAATGACTGGATGCATTAAGGTGAATAAATCATTTTTAGGCATTTTTAATGTAGGTGTTGCTTTGGAAAGTTTATGAAGACGTTGATGTGGTGTTCCTTTTTAATTTTTTTTGTGTGTGCTTACTCAACAAAGAGCCTCCCAGCGCGATGTTTGTCATCACCCTTGTCTTGCTTGCTTTCTGGGCCCGTCTTAAGTGCGGTTTGTAGAAAAAGCTTCCTGAACTTCAAAGCTGTAATTACAGAGGCGGCGAGCCCCCGGGCCTGCCTGCAGGTCTGACAGACGTAGCTACTTTTCACACCGTGACACGTTTGGAATAATTATGAGAATCAGCTACTGAAGCAGCAAGTAACTTGAGATTTGTGAAAACGGTGTCAAACACTTACGGGGGAATACGAGGCCGCAGAGGAGACGAGACTCAAGTTACTGCACGCTGCAGTTTGTGCACATTTCCTACGTAACACTGTGGCACGGTGCTGCCTCGGAGTTGCAATTGGGTGCAATTGGCTTTTAAAAGAAGCCTATTAAATCATGAAGTAATAATAATACTGGCTATATGAAGGTTAAGATCAATATCTTCTCATTAAACTGTTTCAGAAATTTTGAAGTATCTGTTGTGTGTTCTGTAAGGGAACCATAAATGCCTGGGGACAAATTAAATATGTGTTATTTTGCAAGAATAAATGAATAAGATGAGACACCATTTTTTATTCATATATATATATAGATATATATATATATATATATTGTTTGTTTGTTTGTTTGCTTTATCAAATCATAGAGGTCATCAGACAGACTTTATCCATGCTATCAAAACTTCTGTTATTTATTTATTTATTTTTGGGCAGCATCTCAGATGTTTGATAAATTCATCCGGCAGTAGCTGCAGGCTGGACTGCAATTTTAAAGCACTTCTACTAAATTCATGTCCCCTGAGCTGTTATTACCCAGACTCAGAGCTGCTAGCCAGCCACAGTGGCCTTCGTTGGACTGATACCCATCGCCCACCACCCTTTGAATAAATAAACAAGCTTTTCTTTGCAGGCTATCTATTTGCTGATGTGAAATGTAAATACCAGTGTAATTTAAAGATTTTACCGTCGGACTGGAACCACGTTTAATTGTGGAACGACATCGGGATGTCTTTATACCTTCGGGGAGCTGAAAAGATTTTGCACTTAAAAAGTTTCCATGTGTTTTTTGGCATTTTGTGCTGATAGCTGGTGACATAAGCGGAAAAACCAGGGGCTATTGTACGCCGGCAATTTGCAGTGTTTTTTCCATCTCGCTGAGAACCACTCTGTCCTGTTTAAATAAAACAAGTGTCACAAACAACAGGAGACAGTGGAAGTTGCACCAAAAAATAGGGTCTTTGAATGTTTTCACATCAGCTGGATATATAAAACTTTTAAAAAACTGATGGCAGCCTCTGCCTTGTGGCAGGAATGGTTTCTGTGGTTCAAATCAACTAGAAATGCAGCAATTGAGTGTTTTTTAATGTAAAAAATTACAAAAACATTAATAGTAATAATATCACTATTTACCTCTGCTGTTTACCTCAGTTGTAAATATGACTGCAGTCTCAATGTGTCAGTTGTCAATTTACGTTTGTTTACTTTTTACAAAACTATAATTTTATACTTCTTGCAATTTCTGTTGGCCTCTTGACCAGATCACGCTTAAAAATGACATTTTTAATGTTGATGAGACTTTCTAGCTGGAGAAATAAAGGATATATAAAACTTTGCCAAAAACTGATGGCAGCTTCTGTCTTGTGGCAGGAATGGTTTCTGTGGTTCAAAATGACTTAACATCAATCGTGATTGAAGGGATTGATGCATGTTTTACAGGTTATCAGAAAACAAGTCATTTACAACAGTTTAAATACGGCCACTGGCTTTTTGGTAACGCTGGCATTAGTGAAACAGTCTCTCTAGTGGCGAAAACATTGTTGGGCTTGGACACTTGGCGAATAAACTCGCATATGATGTGAGAAGCTAATCAGACTATTAATCAGATTGAAACTGTTCATTAAATAAAGCCAGCTCTACTTTTACTACTGGAAATGTGTCCATGTTAGGCAGATAGAAAGTTAAATTGTTCTTTTTTTTGTTTTTGTGATTATTATTCTTAATTGCCACCTATCTATATCTATATCTATATCTATATATATATCTCTATATCTATCTAATCTATCTAATCTATCTAATCTATCTAATCTATCTAATCTATCTAATCTATCTAATCTATCTAATCTATCTAATCTATCTATCTATCTAATCTATCTATATTTTTTTTTTTAAGGACATTTGAGCCCATCATTAACTTCCATAGCGTTAGCTTTTAGCCAGTTGCTGCTCCATCAACCACCACCCGCTCTAGTGTATTTTTAATAGATTAGTTTTATGTTTATGAGAACCCATCTGTTTGTTGGAAGACATAATTGCACACTGAGTACAATATTCAGTTTTTCTATTAAATAACCTCTAAAATTACTGACTGTACCTTTTAACTACCCAGTTCTTCCATTCACTTATACAGATTCAGTGGAAATCCTCCCTGTGTGTATGTATAAGGGCAGCTTCTGAGATCAGATTCTCCTCCACAGTGTTGTTATGACTCTGAGGTTATCTGTGCATACCTCTCCAACTCTCCCAGGGATCGCGGCTGAGAAAATCTCAGTCCTCGCTGCGTATTGTTTTGCTTGTTGTCATGTACCGTAAGAGCTGTGTGCCAACACCACGAGCTGCTGCTGGTGAGCGGCTAGCATGAGAACAATTGTTTACCTGACTAAGCTCCTTCATATATTGCACTTCCTTTCCCACCTTTAGCGCCCCTCAACAGATAGACACACACCCACGACCACCACCATCTCCTCCCCGTCCTCATCCGTATCCTCCTGTGCGTCTGTCATCAGTTTTGTAGAGTACATTTTGCTTGTTTAACACCACAAAAACTTGTAGCAGGTCAGGCCCCTTCGAATATACAGCAAGGAAATGAAATCTATCTGAGAAAGTGACAGTGATGCAGCAGACAGTATGTATGGACTTTTCAGCTCAGTAGCCCTTAGCTCTGTTTGCACACATGCTGTAAAAAATCAACCAAAGTAAACAAGTGTCATGTTAGGATGTACATACCTGTGTATCTGTTTCTCTGTTGATTTTTGTGCTGCATATTTGAAAAGTAAAGGGATGATTTGTTTAGGTTAAGGCAGGAAAACGCTTCAGGGTTAAACTTGAGGTTTTCAAAAGCGTTTATGCACCTATGAAAAACCTGCGTGATGGATAACGAAGGGAAACTTCTCTGCGAGAGATGGTAACAGGACTGTGGTCTTCGACTCATTTTTCTCATCATCAATTGGAAAACTAAAGTCTCCATGATGGCTCCATGAAAAGAAAGTTGAGGCTTAAATTGCAACACTCACTTTGATCTGAGTTATAAATTCAGCGCTCTCTTTGTGAACATCTAATATTGCATTTTGGTCTCTGCTTCAAACACACCAGACGTCAGCAGCGTTCACGGGAGAAAACACCCTTCGGCTCTATAAACAGGACTATCAGTTTATGGTTGGAGTCATCTCTGTGATGTGGCTGCCGTGTTCACAGGGATCCTGGGGCCCTGTGGTTACGGTGGGTTAGGGACCCCTATGTGATGTTATCTTGCGTTGTAGCCAAGGGGCAAGGTGTGACTGGTGGGTAAGGGGAGATGGTAATCCTGCTGAGTCAGAATCATGGTGGAAACGACACAGACTCCCTTGTGTGTGTGTGTGTGTGTGTGTGTGTGTGTCTGTTTGACTGTCCACATCTTGATATCTGTCTACATTTAGGATCGCTGTGTGAAACTCTTTGCGTCACCATTCATGCGTGTCTGTGCAGACATCCCTGTGTGTGCGTGCGTTCGCGCGCGCACACACGCAGTGGAGGTGACCTATGCAGGAAAGACGGGGAGGGGGAGAGTGCATATTTACATTGGCAGCTACACAAGGGGAAATGAACTGACATCAAAGCGGGCGTGCTGCTGAATTGTAAAGCGAGCTAGGGAGTCCTCAATGCATGAGCTGGCAGACGAGCTCTGAAAACACAGACATTCCCAGAGCTCACTCTCGGCTCCACCGCCATATTTGCTCCACGACACTGACACATTCTTGTATGTGAGAGAGTGAATATGGGTTCACTATCACCCCTGTAAAACATTGTAAATGTAAGTAAGTGTACAGGAAGTCTTTAGCACATTGTGGTTACTTTAGTGCATACACTGTGATGGACGTTATTACCGGCTGAGGCCTGTTAGAGTGTGAGTGTTTGAGCCCATTTCCTCAGTGTTAGTACTGTGTGAGGAGTAAAAAGTGTGGCACACTACGTCTGCAGTAATTTAGGATGTGTTGAGGTGCATTGGTAAAATGTGACAAATTTTAAATTTTCTTAAATCTTCACTTCAAAATGCAGATGATGGTGAGCAACATTGCTCTGAGAAAAATCCATTGTAGTGGTGAGGAAGAGAAGCTGGAATTAAATCAAGTGCTGCAGCTGAAATCCATTAACGTAATACGATTGGGGGGGGAAATGTAGCACTTGCTTCAAGGGATCTTGAAAAACAAAACTTTTTATTTTCCTTTTTATGACTACTGCTCTGACATCAGATTAAAAATATTTCAGCGCTAAGGAGAGCATGAATGAGGTTAGATGGAGTGATTGAAAACAGCAAACTAATTATTGTGCCTCTCCTCGCAGCCTGCAAACATCCTAATACCTGTGTGTGTGTGTGTGTGTGTGTGTCTCTGTCTATATGTGCTTGCGTGTGAAACAGGCATGCTGCAGAGACGGCCCACCATTGAGGACTTTGTGGACGCACTGGTGTCTGAGCTCAACCCGAACTTTGAGACCTTCATCATGGACTCTGAGAGTTGAAGGCCAGCTTTGGCTGCAAAGATTGAGAGAACGCAGGAGAAATCAAAAACCTGCCATCATATTTCATGCTCACTGTTTCTAAAGATCTTCATGTTTTCTGCAAATGAACATAATTTATATTTAATATACTTGTCATGTTTTCTTGCTGCAATCAGTTAAAGAGTTAAAGAACCCTGAAACTGTTGTAAAACCTTTTTTTTTAACCATTTATTTAATTTACATGTCCTTAGCAGACTTTTTAAAGAATGAATAACAAACGCAATCAATTTCAAAGCTTATACCCCTCAAAAGATATTGTTTTGAGCTTGTGTAACAGCAGAACATTGTTTTGTTTTTTCCTGATCAAATCAGCATGAGGAAGAATACTTAATCCGTTCTTCCTGTCATGTGGACATTGTTTAGGCTTTAAATTAATACCGCTCCATCTGTTTTGTCTGTCAGGAGTTTGGGGAGGGATGAAAGAGAAATCAGAGCTTCAGCTTGTGAGTTTTTTACAGCACAATAGGAAAGTTTTGGTCAGTTCTTATCATATTCTTCATAAAAGCTGTTGCAACAGCATGAATCACAAAGCAACACAGTCTCTGGAAGTTTAATAAGTTCTGCATATTTACAAAAACGCTTCGGAGTGCTCCTCAGAGAGGCTGTTTGCATCTGTTCTAACAGTTTCACACTGTGGTCATCAGCTGGGCTCTCACTGCAGCTGCCTTTGCTTGCCTTGTGCCAGCTCCGAGATGCAGATTCACATCCCTGTTGAAAGTGTAAACACGCCATCAGACAGGCGGAGCCGGAGCGAGCTGGGTGGCTAGAACCACACAGAAGCTGCAACACTGTGATTTGACAGTTATGTGGATATGTCGCTCAAACATTGCTTTGCTTTCAGATCTATTTCCAATTAAACCTGATGCAAATTTTATCAGCAGAGATTAAATTTAACTGCAGCCCCAGTATTAATAATAATAATGGATTGCATTTATATAGCGCTTTTCAAGCACTCAACAATTCATTCACTCTCACAGGTGGAGGCAAGCTACAGTTGCCCCGTGGCAGACTGACAGAAGCGAGGCTGCCATATCGCGCCATCAGCAGTAGGGTAGGGTAAAGTCACATGACCAGTACAGAGAGCTGGGGGGATCGAACCGGCAACCTTGCGGTTACAAGATGAGCACCCCAACCCCCTGAACCACAGTCACCCACACTATACTATCAATGTTAGTATAATTTTAGGTATCAAAACAAGTTGACTTGTCACGCTAAGTGCTACACATCCTGTACAGATGGCTTTGGAAGAAACATAAAAAAAACATTATGAAATTATTCCTTAGCACATTTTTTTTTCATAGTGATCAACTGTCATAGTTATAAAATGTTTTTTAAAAATTAGAAGAATAGATGGCAATATACGCTTACTTGTTCAGACGGTTAACACAAAAATCTAATCGGCCAGTTTCATGTTAGTGCATTTAGACCAGCTCCTGCTGAAGGGCAAACTAAGCATTAGGATGGGGAATAAAGGTGAGCTATATGACTTTGAACTTTGATTTACAGAGACTGGTCTGACAAGAAAAATATTCAGTTAGCTGCAGTTCTCTGGATGAAAATGCTTTTTTGATGTCAGAAAAGACTGGCCAGATTGCACTGAGCTGAGTTGATGGGAAGGCAATAGGAAGGCATCTGCAAACTTGGGAACAACATGGGAACTTTGAAGCACATAGACTACAGCAGCAGAAGACCACACCAGATGCCGCTCATCAGCTAAGAACAGGAAACTGAGGCTACAGTTCGCATGGGCTTGCCAAAATAACAAGAATCTGCTGCGACCGGTTGGGAACACAGCAGATGGCCGCATCCCCAACTGGGGAGGAAGACAGAACAAAAGAGAGCCAGAGATTAATAACAAGTAATGATTCAATGCAGAGAGGTCTATGTCATCTGCATAACAGTGAACATGTATCCTATGCCTTCTGATGTCTTGATGCATTCTCAATCATCCAGGTAAGTAAATCTCCAAAGGTTGATTCTGTTCATCTGGACGTGGTTTTCAGTGGGAGAAAGGTTTCGTCACTCATCCAAGTGACTTCTTCAGTCTCAGCTGACTGCAGGTTTCCCCAACCTTATAAACGGGCTTCAATGGCTGCAATCACAGCATTGTAAGACGGCCCCCTCCTCGATTCAGAGATGGTCTTTACCAAAGGGAAGAAGGGGGGCCTAAGGGTACATCTTTCATCATCTTACAATGCTGTGATTGCAGCCATTCCCCAACTCTCTGTGAATGGTACTCATTGGTCTTTGATCAATGGTCATGAGAATTTGCATTATCATGAAGAAACTGACCTCAGAGCCCATTGTCCCTTCAGTGGGCTGGTTTCAGTCATTATGCAAATGTACTGTTTATAAGGTTGGGGAAACCTGCAGTCAGCTGAGACTGAAGAAATCACTTGGATGTGTGATGAAACATTTCTCCCACATAAAACGCCATGTCCAGATGAACAGAATCAACCTTTGGAGATATGCCTTCTAATGATACTGCCTAAAGGAAGCATGTATAATGGTAAACAGAATTGGTCCTAGAACTGAACCCTGTGGAACTCCATAATTAACCTTAATGTTTGAAGAGGACTCTCCTTTTATATGAACAAATTGGAGTCTGTTAGTTATAATTGAAAGAAGTGCAGCACCTCATTTTGAGTTCATAGTTATTGATCCCCAAAAAATGACCTCAGAATTTCATCCATATAAACTGACTTTTTTAATTTCATTAAAGAATTTTGACAATAAAAAATAAAAATTAAGACAAAATGTATGTAAACATGTTCAAGTGGTTTATTTACAAAAATGGCACATGGAAGTGACCGAACACAACCATCAACATTATAACTGGGTGCACGGGATGGGCACGTACATGATGCCTATCTATGTTACAAAAATATTGACCTATTTACTATCTTACAGTATCTACAATACATTTATCACTTAGACATTCCTCATCTTAACTTGTTCCATATTATCAAGATTGTCTTTAATGTGCAACATAATCACTTTTGACACTTTTCGTCACACTTCAAACTTTACAACTTTACACACAAAAGCTTCATAACACCAACTGCTAAATGAGCGGTACAGTTTTCGTTTGTTTGTTTGTTCTCTTACACGTGAAGATGCAAGACATTCTTGATGCAGAGCAGAGGCTCATTTCGATTCACTGCGCTCTGCAGTAATAGGTCAGTACGCCTCGACATTTGAACTTCATATGATTTTTACCTTCTGGGTCAACGAATTCACAGTCTCTATGCTTTTGTTTGCATGTATGCACATATTCTGGTAGATGGAGGGCTCTGAAGTGGGCAAAGCGGCCACACATGTTGTCTGAGTGTATGTAGTGGTGGTGGGTTTTTCGGTCGGGGTGGGCTAGTGAGAAATCTGAGACAGGATGCGTCCACGGCTGTTGTCGAGTCCAGGGTGGTTCAAGGGTGGAATAAAAGCCAAAGAAATCTATGTCATCCTGGAAGGAGAGCAGGAAGAGGAACGCAGACACGCAGCGATTAGTAACCTATCTACCCTCGCCCAGCCAAGAACCCGACTTAAAACAGGACAGTCTTGTCTATATCAAAGAACTTTGTTTACCAGCTGCTCCTCATGGACACAGAACTACGTCCAAGACTATAAAAAGGCAAGCTGTGAGTTAGAAGCTGTTCATCAACTGCTCTCAAACTCTCAGCAGGGATTATGGGATTTATTTCATACCGAGTCTCTGTTTTAAATCATGGGAGAGGCCATGTGATTTTTTTTCTTTGCAAAAGCAAGTGTTTATTACACCAATAAAACAAGAAGATTTTAAAAAGCTTTTTAACCAAATAAATTTTTAACAAAAAGAAACGGTATCAGTGGTTTGTTCTCTGAAAGAAGAGTTGAGCTAATATCGCCTCACCTTCCTGAATCGGTACATCTGTCACAGCTTCACTGCAGCTCCGTGAGCTCCTCTCATGGGATTTGTCCCTCAACCCGCACCTTTCCCCCTCATCCTCCTCTTCTCCCACCACCCCAGGTCGTTCTGCAGGTTCATCAAAATACTCAGCCCTACAGATGGCTTCAGGATGTCCTTCCAGCTGCATTGGAATGCCCTCCTCGTCCATGTTTGCATTTCTGGGAAGCATAATTAAGAAAATTGTAGTTAATATCATCCCAAATCTGTCTGTAGCCACACCCTGTGGCTTCTTTGTGCTGTCAGCACTTCAAAGGTGTCATTTAAATTGTATCTGCAACACCTCGATAAAACAACTGAAAATAGAACGTTGGGCCTGAGGCGGTACAGCAGCAGGTACCAGTTTTGCAGCTGACTAGCCTAATTTGAAGCTCCACCCACCTGAAAATCAGACATTCTGTTTGCAAGGGGCAACCAATGAGTAGAAAGCTAGCTTAAAGAGAGATTAGCTAAAATACTTATTTTGAACTGTGAATCATGCACATTTACTCTGGTAGAGAATTATGAAGAAAAATGCAGAGCTGGACATGAGCACTGTAGGCCTTCTTTAATGTTGAATTTAGCCATTAGACACTCAGCAGAGCCCAGCAGTGCAAACACTGCAGGTTCTGAGTCATTTCTGTCTATGCTGACAAATACTTGGATAAAGTTTCTAACCAAACCTGTATGTTATAATAAGCTTTAATGTAATGTAAGCAATATGGAGTTACTCAGCAGCAGTGTCTTGGTTTTTTTGTGCTGTAAAAAAAACAACAAACAAAAAAACTTCTGTCTTAAAATATCAGTTGGATTTTTTATCCTCACCCTTCACTGAGACTCATCCTGGACTGGAAAGGACTGTAACCCTGGCTGTGGCCCAGACTGCAGCTCTCATCGCAGCACAGAGACGGGATTAGATGAACGGGACCTGAACAGCACACACAGGGACACAACTTTACACATACAGAAATTCACCCAGTGTTTGTAGTCATTGTCTGTCGATTTTAGTGCAAAAGCCCTTTGATCTGAACTGCAGCCTACCACAGGTATGTCCAGGGCCCAGGTGACACTGGCAGCAAGGTCTCTGTGGAAAGTCATGGAGCCAGCGGGCGTCCAGGCAGGAGAGCTCAGCTCCGCGGTAAGGACAGTCCTGAGACCTCAGAGAAGCTGCTGAGGAAACGCGTGGAGACGACAGATTAAGTAACGGCTGTGCAACTTTTACAACAGCATTACCTCGATTGAGACCTGCCAAATAAAAGGTGAACTTTAAGACTAGTTACAGAAACCAGTGTACAGCTTTGGTCGCCTTATGACTTCTGTCAGGTGAAATCCTTCCAGCTCCAACTGTAGTGCTTATCTACTAAATTTACATGCTCTCTTATGTGTTGGGAAATGCCTTACAACCCTCGGGTCCTTGAGGCCAATTAAAATTCCTTTGTATAATTTTAAAAAACAACTGTTAGCATTTCACTTGGGCAAAGGGCGGGGTGCATGTTTCTACTGGCTGAAACTACTGATGAAATAATTAACTCACTTTACATCACACGAGTATGAAAAACCAAAAAAACATTACAAATCTGGTAACGCCTTGGTAACTTCTACCGCACTCTTTGTTTGGAGCAAGCACAGCAGGGAAACGTGATGTCATTAATTCTTTGCCTGGGGACGTTTCACATATTGAGACATTTTTGGACTCAAGAATGCCGCAAATGTGCAACATTGGGGTTTGATAGCGCTCAACTCTGCACCCTGTTCTTACAGTTTAAAGAAGAAATGACATGTTCATACAGCTGCCTTATTTACAGTCGCTTCATATGGAGAATGTTTCTTTTTTCTTTTTCCAGGTCGGATTGTATATATCTTTAATTGCTTTCAAAACCAGGAACTGGGTATGAATTTAAATTGATTAAAATGAGTTGCTTTCTTGGCACAGACTTGACAACAGCATAGTTCACAGTTTAATGTTAGCCTGCTTTATCCTAAAACCAGTTCTAATGTGCGTTTGGAATCATTGTCCCGTTGGATCACCCAACAGTTTCAAATGTTTAGCTGTTTATTTGAGGTAAAACTGAAGCCTCCACTATTATGCCTAACAGTTTATACAGTGTTCTTAGGTTTGAAACCCTCACCTTTACTCCTCCAAACATATCTCTTGTCGTTGTGGCCAAAGAGCTCAATCTTTGTTTTATCTGACAATCAAACCTTTCCCTAGAAGCCATTTGGCTTCTCCATGTGGGCAGCTGCAAACTTCAGAAGAGCATGACGATCTACTTGTACAGTTATTTGAACTGATGATCTCGAAACCTGCAGTTGTTTAGAAATACCTCAAAGAGACCTTCCCTACTTGTCTAAACCTTAGATCTTCACCGAGTTCCTTGAACTTTCCCCATTTTTCTGAATATTGGTCAATCCACTGATTGCTATCAAGCAAATCCTTGTTATGCGGGCAAGCAGATATATGCTGTGCAATCATACCACCCTGGAAAAAGAACAGTGCAAAATAACCACAACATTCAGGCCTGTGAGGGGTGTGTAAACTTCTGACTACGTTGTGTAAGGACTACAGACTACAGCTTCCACATAGCTGCCCTCTTGGCACGTCTTAAAGCATACGTTTGAGATAACTTATCGCCATCTTATCTAAACTGTTTGATGTTGCATGACTAAATACCTTTTGGAACATTGATGAGCTTTCCTTTGTTTTTGGAAAGCTTGACTAGAGTACATATCGAACTAGAAATTGACTGTGCACCTGATGTGTGACATTCAAAGTCTAGTGCTCGCTGTGTTGTCAAGGTGCACGAAAATGTTCTCGCACGAAAACATGCGTGCTCATTAAGTTTCAGTTCTTATTCTGATGGTCCTTTTGGACACAAGATATTGTGAAACATGCGGCGTCAGAGCAACGGGACTCACCGCTGGGCTTCTTCTCCAGCAGCTGCCTCTTGCAGTAGATGACACACAGGACGAGCAGGGCCAGCAGCACTGTAGCAAGAGCGCTGCAGATGACCGCAGCCAGAGCCATGTCCCGTGGACTGGTCACTACCGAGGGCAGCGGCACCAGATTCACACGCCCGCTGCCTGCAGAGGAAGTGGAAAGGAGACAAATGTGAAGTACAGTTTACAAAGCAAGGTGAGAAATCTCAAGAGTATCGCACAATAAAAAATGGTTAAAACAACAACAACAAAAATGAGGATAATACTTTTTGCTAAAAAGAGTTCTCAGCCAGGCAACTGCTATCTGCCTCAGGTCAGTAATCTCCATGCTAATGAAAAAAGTAGAGTTCAAAGAGAAAGACTCTGTGTTAAATTCTTTTTATCTGCCTCTGCCTCATACTCTGCAGAAGATGATTTACAATCATTCCCCCACCTCTACCCTCAGGCTGCCCTAACAGCTTTTAAATCAAGAGGCAGACACACCAGTCACATACGAGTGTGTATGTGGCAGAGGGAAAGCTTTTTGTTGTGTCAATGAGTGTGTGAGCGTGGCATTATAGTCCTCCTTCCTGAGGGGAAATGTGATGTCAGTGTGTGTACCCACCTTCATGACCTTTAACACAAACACACACAAACATGCATATAGATAGGGCAAGCTTACAAAGAATGCAGCTCAAGTTCCCACACATGCAGAAAATCAGGGTATAATGTGGATTAATGCTATTTGGAAAAAAAAAAATTGGCTCCTGCTATAAATAATTATCCTTCTAAACACCCCAGAGATATAGATTAAAATACAGGCTCCATATGTAAACTGAGAACAGCTGTTTTAAAGCTGCTTTCTGTGACATTTTGGGCCACTTTGTGCAAGCATGATAGCAAACAGTAGACACAGAGGTGCAGCATTAGCATACACTTCACAGTCACGTGTCAGTTTTGAAGCTTTTCCTTTTGCCGACTTCCAAGCCAAAAACATCTGCCTGCTGAGTGTCCCTGTATTTTCTCAACTAATTGCTACACACAGTCGACGACCAAAGCAGGAAAGTCATTGGCTAACTTTCTGGCTAATGCTAGGAGAATGAACAGACAATAATGTTGCTTCTAGGCCAACATTATTCTGATGATGTAGGAACAAAACCAACACAAGGATATTAGATCGTACATGTGAAACAAGCCATTTTAGCTCCATTTTCTGTGAGCCATGTTCCTCCTGATAGGCTGCCACAAATAAACAATAATTTCAGCTCGGCGGTGGGTGGAGCTGCTGTAACAGAAATGACCAAATTAGGCACATCTTCACTTTAGACATCACACAAAGGAAAGCATAGAAAAAATTGGCAAAAACCAAGCATGTAGAACAGTCTGAAGCTTTTTTGCAACTTTCTGAAATTATTTGAAACTTCAGCCTTGTTTAATATTAGCAGACAAAAATGATATGTCTGCTTTAGTATTAATGCTTTCATATAAAAGCAAACAAAAAACAAACAAACAACCCCCAAATAAACGTAACATTTAGTTTTCAAATGTTGAACTCTTCAGTTATGTGTGTAATTTAGCTGAAATGAAAATCACACAAGTTTGCCACGCTAGGTTACCCTGGATATTTGATTTGGCAGATATTAGACATATTTATACTGTCAGAAACTTAAGAATCGAGCTTCCCGCGTTAATCGAGTTAGCGCCGTCCAGCCCCACACAAAGGCGATGCGCGGTAGATTTGCCACGTTAACGCCTGTTTTGCGTTAACGCCATTTTAACGTGATTAACGCTGACAGCCCTACTTTAAACAGTCGTTTTTAAACCTGATTTGAAGCACATAATAAAAACAACTTTGCTGCACCTTTTCTTTCTAAAGGCAGGTTTTGTGTGTGTGTGTGTGTGTGTGTGTGTGTGTGTTGGGGGGGGGGGGGGTTTTTTTTTTTAAACGG
>VUQR01019652.1:34760-47931 GCA_015108515.1 Hemichromis elongatus
GTTAGGGAAGGGCAACATTTTCATAACCCATGTAAATTTACCAGGGTTATAAAACTAAGCACGTCTGCAGCAGCACGTTCCCAATCCTCTCCAGATTTTAATCACAGCAATACACAGAAACAGTGTGGCACAGACAACCTGAGCGATGACATATCAGGAGACAGGGTAACATGTATAGCATGTAAACTGCACGTCTCCAGCTTTAGTCTGCAGCTTTAATAAGAGGTGACCACAAAAACAAAAGCAGTGTGCTTGGAAGAAACTTATCTCCGAGACAACGTACAACTAGCTTAGCATTACTGTCTCTGATCATCACGGATGGGAAGCAGACTGAACATGTACCAAAAGTATGGCAAATATAATGAATGACATTTGTTTGAGAAAACTTTGCTGTTCGCTTTTCAGTGTATTAATCATAAAGACAGCTGGTTTGAGCCTTTTCACTTCCAAGAGCTCTTTGTTATGCAATGTTAACATTGGTTTAACTTTGAGGAGGTTTTTTTTTTCCTCTTTAATGCAGACAGATAGGGGATAGGGGTGTTTTAACATTCCTTTCAAAAAAGGGGGGGGGGGGGTAAAAAAAAAAAAAAAAAAAAAAAAAAAAAAAAAAAAAAAAAAAAAAAAAAAAAAATAAAAGAAATAAATGACAAAGTGGAGTTATAATACTCAGTTTAATAAGCACAGAAAAGAACATAATGTCAGAAACGTGACTTATTACTTGTTATTAAAAATGTAAAAGGCTGTAGTCCAGTAAAGACCAGCAGGGGATTTTGTGCCTAAAGACTTTGCGTGAAGTGAAGCATTCAATCCTGCTCAGGCGTCAATAAACACTAAATGACAGTGGAGATAAATGGGATCATACATCCCAGTAAAGTTTACCAACTTCACTATTTACATTATACTGAATTTTTTTGTGGAGTTTTATGTTTAAATATGCAACTGAGGCATTATTTATGTAATTTCTAATTTGCAGACTTTTACAAAATAGACATTTGAACACTGCTTACAGCTGGATTCAAAGTTCATGTCGACTGATGAATATTAAGGTTTTTATTGTGCGGGTATTTGGTAGGAATGTTTTTTAGCTGTAAAAAGATTTACATTTTAAAATTCCATATTAGTATTTTTTCCCCTTTTTCCCTTAAATGTGATGTGACACGACAGTTCTTCAGGCTTCCTAAAGTTTTTCTTTAGAAATTAGCAGCTTTTTCAGTCGTGTTCAGTCCATTCCTTGTACCTGACTATCTTCAGAGGACTGTTTTAATTTTGTTTGTTAAGCCACCGAACGCTGACCTGTGAATCATTCAAGCGTAAAAAAGGCACACAATTCAAGCTTTGTGCCCATACATAACAAACAACTTGGCCTGTGGCAAAAACACAATTTTTTCCAGTTTCTTTTAGTTGAAACCGTGATAAATAAGAGAGACAAATGAACATCTACAGAAGATTAGAAAGCCGTACCCTTAAGAAATAGAAAAAAGAAATCCAGCAAAGGCCTCGTGCAGGAACCTGAGGGATACATCTGTCCCTTCGGTTGATCATCTACTGTTCACTGAAGCCTCATCAGATATGGCCTCAGTGGCCGTTAAGAAATGATTCTTAAGTAATGGAAACGGAGAGAAATAGGGTGATGGTGGTGCTCTGTTACGGTTTGTCGCTACTTTTCAGCCATTAGATTTTGTTCTACCACACAGTACTATCTAAAAAACCTGATTGACAACAGCTTCTTATTTTCAATATGACAATGATCCTAAACACACTGCAAACACCCCCCTTTCCTAACAAATATAGAGAAATGAGGGGTAGGACAGTACTGTATGCCATTTAGAAAAGTATATATTCCTTACCCCACACTGACAAGCTGAAATATTAGCATGTTTTGTGCTTTGTGAGAGTTATGCCAATAATTTCTATGTACTGTATCTGGCATCTTGCCGTTACGTTTAAACTCTGCTTTCATCGTCAAGGTCAAATTCAGCTCATCCGAGGCAAGCATCACAAGGCAGCCTGTTATCGGAGACGCAGCAGCTGCAGCAAACACAGACCAACACTGGTCCATTGAAGAGAGCTCACCTGCTGATATTATCTGCATACAAACCAGACCAATAAACCACAGCCTTTCATAGCCTGCTGACTTTGTGGCATTCCATAAAGTCCAAATAAAAGAAACACTTCTTTACACCTCTTAAGGCTCTATGAATGTCTATGAACACTATTTTACGAGCTTCTTTGTAGAGCTGAACAAAAGTTTTGGGGTATTTAATTAGGAGCTGTCAAAATGCCTAAAACCTTGTATATTGTAGCTCTATCAAAGTCTAAACATGTTATGTGATATAAAATGAATTTCTGAACACGACTGGCATTTCACTAGATGTCACTGCTATCAGCTTAGAACAGAAAACTGAGCCTGCAGTTCACATGCAATTACCAGAATTGAACATGAGAAGATTGAGACTCATCAGCCAGGGTAGCATTTCCCAGTATCTGCAGCAAAATCCATATGGTAGGGCCAGAATGTGGAGTAAACAACATGAAAGCATGTGGTGTAATAGTTCTGGGGTTATTTCCTTGGAGTACCAAAGCACCAGCTGAGCGTTGCTTAAACATCTATATCCCTTTAGGTCCGCAGTGTACCCATCTTCTGATGGCTGCTTCACCACAGATCTCAAATCATCTCAAACTGGTTTCTTGAACATGACACAGAGTTCTGTACTCAGTTCTGTACTGTACTCAAATGGCCTCCACAGTGACCAGATCTCAACCTAATAGAGCACCTTTGTGATGCGGTCTAATGGGAGATTCCCATTATGGACGTGCAGCTGAGAAATCTGCTGCAACTGTGTGGAGCTGTCACGTCAACATGGACCAAAATCTGTTTCCTGCACCTTGTTGAATCTGTGCCACAAATCTCCAAAGGTTGAGTCTGTTCATCTGGACGTGGCGTTTTCAGTGGGAGAAACGTTTCGTCACTCATCCAAGTGACTTCTTCAGTCTCAGCTGACTGCAGGTTTCCACAACCTTATAAACAGCACATTTGCATAATGACTGAAACCAGCCCACTGAAGGGACAATGGGCTGGGAGGTTTCTTCATGATTATGCAAATTCTTATGACCATTGATTAATCTGTGCCACAAAGACTTAAGGCTGTTCTACTGGCAAAAGGGGGACCAGCCTGGTATTAGCAAGCTGTACCTATTAAAGTGGTCAGTGAGTGTGTGTAGTAGCACTATCAGGAAGTAGTAATATTAGCACAGTTTTTCCAACCTGCCTCAAATATACCTAATAATACAACTGTGGTTTAAAGCTGACGGCACTGTTTCTCTGTTCACTGAACAAAAATAAGGATCAAATTCCCGTCTGACTAAATCCTTTCTGATGTTGTAATAAATGTGATACAAGCTGCAAAGAGCAGGTAGCATTCCTTAAACAAGTGTGTGTATGTGTGTGTGCGCTTGCACACATATCTGTCTGCACACCTGTGTATTATTTAGTCTCTGAGCTCTACCGTGACAGTGAAAAACTTCAGCAGATGAAACGCATTAAAGAGGCTGAAGGGAAGCCATAAAACGCAACCTCATTTTTAACTCAGCTCCAAGAAGCCACTTGGGGAAGAAAAAGGGAGGAGAAGAAAGGAGAGGTTTGAGATTTACAGTCCACCACAGACGGCAGCATACCTCCCCTGCACAGCTGCACCTTTACCCCCACCCCCCCACCGCCAGCAGCCCCCAGGCCCAGTGTGGCCTATTAGAATGATCTGCCCTTTAAGTTTTCACCACCCTGTTCAAGATAACACTGAAGGTAGAGGTGGAGGGAGACGGGAGGGGGGGCGAGATTTTCAAACATTTGGAAATGTTCCACCGAGAGTCTCTGTAGGAGCTAACTACCAGCTATGTTTTCAGACACAATGGCCATTTTGTTTCACGGGGGCCGTGCTCTTATCAAAACGGGGAGCTGCGCAGATGGACAAACGTGCAGACGGGGAGGCGGGCTGTCCCAAGGCCAGCGCTCATTCCACGCGCCACACCAACAGAGATAAAAAAAATGAAAAACCCAACCGGGAGCGGACGATCCGATGAAGCAACTCTTCTTTACATCTGGGGCTCGTGTGCTAAGTTTACAAAAGCTTTTTTTTTTTTTTTCCTTTTTAAGAGTTTTCCCAGAGCTTTCGTCATTTATCTGACACAGGGGTGTTAACTCTGGCTTGAACAGCCTCGATGTTCTTGTTGCCAAAAAAAAAAAAGCCCTGTTGGAAACAGCTGCCGTATCCTCCGCCATCAGGAAGTCACACTCAATTACCGAAAGGTATAAGTTCACTCGCCTGTTGGTTTTATGTGGAAACCTGAAATCATAAGGTTGCACTTAACTACTTACAAAGGCCAGAAGAAAGAAGTTAATTGGATCTGCAGCCTACAGGAATGCAAGACCACAATGCTTTGTGAATGCAAAGTTCTTTTGTTTTGGGTTTTTTTTTTTTTTTTGAATAATGGAAATAAATGACGCTGCTCGAAGCGGCACACTCCCCCCGGACATGTTTACTTTGGTGCTGGGACAAAGACGAAGAACATTAGGGTCGTTTTTAGGAACGCCGTTGGGTTTTTGTTTAAGTAAGTTTGCGCATTTAATCCAAACTTAGTTGAAAAAAACTGAGTGACATGCTCTGAACTAATAAAGTCCAGTGTTGGCAAATCCACTATTATGCTACTGGTATCCATTTCAGCTTTTCAACTGCTCAGCTTGTAAATCCATTTATTTGCACATATAGCGTAGCTGGCAGGCTCAGCGAGGGCTGGTGAATGAAATATGGCTGCGGTGCTGGTTACTCTACTACCGTGTGCTGGCATGTGCGTGCCCGGCCTTTGTTGTGTCACTTTTTTTTGGTTCTAGCAGCAGTTTGGCAAGGAGTTCAAAAGTTTGTTGTGGAGGGTGATATTTGCTTTTGGACTATTGTATCCCTGTTGTTTCATGTTAAAACATCGCCTATTGTGAGTTAGGAATGAATGGGGTGTGTTCATGAGTACATTGGACAAAATCTCCCGCTCATGTTAGTTCAACTGTTAGAGGAGGTCAAAGAAAGACAAGGTGCTTACAGTTGGGCTCATAAGGAGGTGGAGGGTCTCCACAGGGTATACACTCCATGTCCTGGAAACCGCTTAGTTTTGTCTTCCTGTAATATCTGTGCACGACACAAAATCACATGTTTGTTAACCAAAACAGATTCCATTAACGTGTAGGTTTTCATAAAACTGACCAGTAAGATGCGTCCTCTCACCCTGGCAGGCAGTCGCCACACACGGCGTTGCTCGTGGTGGAGCAGTTGCCCTTCTGGAAGCGGTTGATCAGTCCACAGTCCAGGCAGGGTTTGCACTTCTGCAGGCTCCGGTCCTCTTTGAAGCGACTGCTCCGACAGGGCACACACCGGGCATCCTCTCCATAACCAAAGCCACATTCCTGGAAGGATTAATGGGAGAAATACACCGGGTAAGAGGCGGGGTTGTTGGTTTGGGGTGATGTGCAGCTGGTGAAAAGAGGGTTTGAATGCGGACTACCGGGGGTCTGGAATTAAAGAACGATCTTGGCTCGAGGGATCAGATGAGAACAGTGGCCTGCCTCTTTTGAGAGTCCATCTTACACTGGCAATAAGCTCCCTGACTCTGTCAGTATGAATGAGTAGCCTTCCGCTGCAAGACCCAGAAAGGCCATGCATTTGAATAATAAAGGCTGGAGGGGACACCCACTGTTGTATTATTGCAGGTTTATTGCAGCGTTTGTGTGGGGACCCCCACTCCAAGCAGACTCAGTGAGTGTCCCGTTGATTGAGAGGCCAGCAAAGCAAAGGAAACGCTTGAGGAAGGGGGCAAGGATTATGGAGAGGTGTATGGAGAAAACAAGATGAATACTCTTTTTGTGTTCAGCAATTGAAAGTGCACATAAAAAGCACAGCTTCCTTCAACTGTGTGAATGATCTAATGCTTAAAAAAACCCTTTACTATTGCCTGCAAAAATAAGGATAATGTCAAATAAAAGATATGATTTTATTTGTATGGAATTAAATATGTAAAATGTTTTTGCTTTTGTTGATTTTTTTAGCTTTGCCAGTCTTTATACCAGCTGGCAAAGTAGAAACACAAAAGTCCTCAACATTTTAAAGCAACGTTGTAAAGTTTTCCTGAGAAGAAGCCAAAAATGTTTCGATTCTTTCCCGTCTGTTTTCCTCCCTCTTTTTCTGTCACATCTCTAAAAATGACTCTGCTCGACCTCAGTGACAAACTGACATTTCCATGACAGCTGACGCTACCCCGAAGGAATGACATCATACATCGATCATTCATTATCGGCTCCGCAGCAGCTGCCCTCCTGTTATCCGGCGTTACCACACTGAAATCTAAATCCAGGAAGATACACAAGGAGCAGTGGGGTGGGGTGCTCGTATATCATTAAAGTGAAGGTCAGCTTCAAACAGAGCTTCTCCCTTCTCTTCTCTCTTCACCCGTGTCCCGTTTCACCGGCCGGGTGTGCATTCCTGTTGGAATGTGGGCTGAAGGTTTAGATATGATTTGGGGGAGGGACTGGCAAAGCGTGCTGGCAAGAAATAAAAATGGAGGCTGGCGGCTAAGATGTGATCGTGTGATCGCACCGCAGAGTCAGGACAGAAGATGAGGAATTTAGTGCTTCCAGCCAAACACATGTGAGCCTGACACTGAACCCCTGGGCAAGGCCTGGCCCGAGGTGGACCCGCATGGCTGGACTGTACTGCAGCTGTTGCTGTGAACTCGCCATATAAGGCCTTACGCCTCTACTCGTGCAGACCAGAAGAAGCCAGGGAGGGGAGTGGATGTGGGTGACCGATGAGTGATAAAGAGGGGGGAAAGTCAGGATAAAAATTTGGCTGCCCACAGTTGCACACCACGATCTTGCCCTTCTCAAGAGAGAGAGACACTTGAATCTGATCTTTAGGAACATACAGCAAGGCCCGCTTGCGCAATGGTTCTGTGACCCACTTCTTCATGAAGGAAGGGGCCCCGGGATGATTCGTCCTCGCTCAGCCCGGCACTGGCACAAGCTCTGTCCATGGGGCACCGCATGGCAGGAAGGGCTGATGCTACGAACGACACAAGCAGGTCAGAGCACTGAAACAAAAGGAAAATGGAGCCAGTTCCTGCCCCTCTGATCAAGGAGCCGTCCCTTTCTTCTTTTATCCCCGCTAACAAAGCTCAACAAAGACCCGACTGAGACGTGTTCAGCAGCTAAAGGAAAGGCTGCACTCTGTTGCGGAAATCTGTGATGACTGGAGTTATTATTTACGCATAAAGGGCAACATAACAAACATTCAGTCTGTTAAAACATTTTTGAGGGCATCAAGGTGATAGGCTGAGATGAAAGAAATCATCTGGGAAAAAAAGAAGACAGATTACGAGGAAAAAATCCAACTCAAGTGTATAGACATCGAAGCGTCGCCGCTCCCGTAGTTTCGCATTAATTTCGCATCATTCTCACGCGGTTTTCACCTGAAAACACGTAGAAAAACTGATGCTTAACATCCTGTTTCCCTGCCCTATCTCCTGATCTACTTTGGGCGAGACTGCCAAGCATAACACAGCACTGTGGTGTGGGGAGAGAAGGCAGTGGTGGTGGGGGTGTGCTGGCTGGGGCCTGAAGCAAGTTCAGACGCACAGATATTTCTGAGATTAAGAGGGAATCACAAGGGGGTGGGGAGGCCCTGCCAGTCATCTGATCCAGGGGATGAAACGACGAAAAACAACGGCGTGCTACTTGAAAGAGGAGTTTTGTGCGGGACATAACGCCCTTTCTTTGCTTCTGTTTAAAATCTACAACAGCCTGGCTTGTTTAAACACAATGATCACTGCGATTTTGACGCTTCTGCTGCTGCCTGTTGCTCCATCTCTTTAGCCGGTGCCACCCAGAAGTCCTTTGTCCTAGAAGTGTGGCCGCAGGAAATGCTACACTCTCCTTTACATACTACAAGATGCTGACACGCCAAAGTTGTGTTCCTGCCTCGCTTTTGTAATGCCCGCGGCAATCTTCCAGCGTGCACTGAAAGGCGATTTACGCCTTCACCTTCATGCTTGATGCAACACAGCTTAACCAAGTAACTTCCTATAATGAAACCTAAAGTGAAATATGTCAGGGAGAACTGGTTTTAATTGATGTTCCCTCTGTATGGGTGGCTCTTTTAGCAACAGTAAGCGTGGAGGAGCTAATTGATGCTTGTCAGCCAGCCTCAGAGTGGCTTCCAGAGGCAAGCTTCCAGAGCAAACTGGGCCGCATTCCTCTGGGATCTCTATGGCAGCTGCACAGAGGGACTCCAAAAGTTTTTTGCTTCCCTCCCAACAGTCAGGCTAGCCTTTAAGAACACAGACAGATTGTCTGAGCTCAGATCGCAAAGTTGTTTCTCTGGGAAACTTTCTCCTAGAGCAAGGCCCTGGTTTCCATTTTGAGCCGGCATCCCGCTACCTTCAGAGAAAGAATGAGGCAGCCAATTATTAACCAGGACCCCAGGGTGGCTAGCGGCATTCATGCCCGTTGACGCTGCAGGGGAACATGAGGACTACTGAAGCGTATCAGCAACCACAGAGAGCATGTCTGTGTGCACTGAGATTAAAGGCGACCCAGACTTAAATGCATGTGTGCAACAGATGTCGGGTGGGGGGGTGATACAGAGTTTTTCGTCAGTGCTAAAAGATGTTGTGAAGTGTAAAGTCACCCAAAAGTTAGTTTAGCAGATGTTTTATGTGCAGAATATTTTTCACTTTAAGAGAGCTTTTCATGATGGCAACATATTTTTTTACTGCAGCAAATCCTGCAGTCTGGACATTTTCATTTTTGCTTTTGATAGTTTGCTATTAAATATACATGTTTTTTTATAATACTTGTACTGCTTTTTAATCAATCAATCTTGACCCTCTGCCAGTTTGAACAATTTTGAAAAACTCAGCTTTAAAGATTTTAGGGCACAGTTTTTTTATGGGATCAGTTTCATGTAGGAACTATTTTCTTTCTACTGTCTACAAAGGAAGCATGCATTTACACATAAGCAGGTCATTATGTCTAAAAAGAAAGATTGCTGCTAACTCTTTCTGCATTTTTTAAGCTCTGAGCACATCAAGACTGAGACCATTTAGTTTTCTCTGAAAAGGCAGACAGCTGATATCTCGCACTGAAACGATCTAATTGTCAAAAAGTTCAAACAGCACAAGGACAAAAGTGTTACATTCATTCCCAAGAGAAATGTCCCTTCAAAGAGGAGGGATTATGCTCATTTCAAGCTCAGGTTTTTACTAGATAAGCTTTGCATGACTCACAATTCGAAATAACTCAAAAATAATCACTCAGTCGGCCCGTTGTATGAAATAAGCCGTTTTAGCTTGCGCTTCCTTCACCTTCCTTCTGATTGGCCACTGCATGCAAACAGTGCGTTTTAACAGCAGGTAGGTGGAGCCTTGGTGCTCACAGCTGTGTGTGTGCCAAAAAAAAAGAGAAATTTTGGTTTATTTATCTCATTTTTTTTACTTTATCGTAGCAGCGCTTGTGGGCGTGGAGGTTATGCAAGGTTTTACTGTGTTCCACTATTATTATTAAATCAAACTCATTAATTCAGTTACTCACTTTTACATCACTGCCTACACTTGCAGAAGTAGGTAGGTACATAGCTGCTGCCAGAGAGGAAAGCCTCTGCTTACCAGCCTTAACTGACACTAAAGAAGCCTGTTTGTACAAAGCATGTGTGCACACACACAAACACACACAAAACCTGTGGCTAAGGAGGTGGAAAAAATTGTATTCCCATTCGAAAGAGCAGCAAGCTTAGGCATGGCTGCCTTCAAACAGTAAAGACAATAAGTTGGACGGGGCACACTGGGGGTAAAAACAATGGAAGCCATTCAGCTGTAGAAGGTCAAAAGTATGGGTGTGACTGATTAAAGAAGGGCCGGTGTTCTACAAAAGCTAATAACAGCTTTGCTGTTTTTGTGCATGAAAGACAGGAAGTAATAAATAATGTCGGTTCCCTGGAAAAGATACACTTTTCTAAACAGTGATGTCCATTCTTTTCATAAACCAACAGTTTTTCCGCCACAAGTCCAGCCAACTTTGTTCAGCTCAGGGAAGCTGACTCGGCTGACCTGTTATGGATTACAACACTCTCCATTTCTTAAATAAACTGAGGCACACTGCTTTGTGGGAAAAATCAAAAAGTTTAGAATAAATCCAACCTTTGAAAGCTCCTGTCCTGCGTCACACTGTTTGCAGGGTTTGCAGTTTCCAATGTGGTCCTTGTACTCCTGCTCTCGGCATTCTCTGGTCTGCTCTTCAGCTCTCGTGTGAATCTGAATGAGAGACAATCATTTGGACGAAGTTAGAAGATTCCTGCATTTCATCCAGAACAGATAAAGCAGTCTGATTCCATAATCATTTATGGAGGTCGCCCTCCCCTCCCTTCAAACCCTGGGACTCCTGTTTGAAAATAAGTCCCGAAACTAGAGGGAAGAGATAAGCTTGAACCTGAATGAGCCCTCTGGGAAAACTGTAAAGCTTCAGCCGCAGAATCTAAGTCAAAAGCAACAATGCAGTGAATGCTAAGACCAGAGACTATACACTAGATAGCAGACACACTGAGGACAGTGCAGCGGGTTAAAGCAAAATGATACACAGCGGTTGACAGTCTCTTCAGCAAAGATTTTACTGATCCATCAGGTTGAGCAATCGCCTGAGTAACTCACATGCAGCACAGATCAGGTAAATATGTGCAGTTTGTGTATCTGCCATTTTTCACTTTTTCACAATATATACAAACTGCGCATGCTGAAAGCATTCGGCTCATATGTCCAGTCAAGCTTCCCTTGTACACATTGCAAAGGACAAGAAATGCATACCAAAATTATCCTTTTTTTAAAAAAAAACTTACCAGAGATGAATACAGGACATGCAAAGTTAGCACGAGTGAGAAAGTGTTCTGAAGCATCCTAACCATTTTGATGAGCCGCTCAGAGCTTGAAGCTGAAAGAACAAAAACAACAATCAAACAAGTGAGTGTGCACAAGTATGTTATTATGGACTTTTCTTCCCCTAAAAAAGAAAACAAAAAGTCTATCAGGAAGAAAGGCTTGCTGGGTAAAATCATCTGAGACTAAACAAAACGATGATGTGGTTTGATTCTTCTTCCACCAATGCAAGCAAGCTCAGGGTTAATCTTTTAAACAGCACTGATTTGCTGAAGGTTTGTTAAATGCAAATTTGCTGGGCGGACAAACCTTACTCACCAAAAAACAAAACAAAACACTTTCATTGGGTATTCAAGTGAAAATTAGTTTACAAAGAAACCAGATATGCCAACACGAAAGGAGGGATGGAGGACACCCGTTTAATATCACATCATAAAAACATGGAAGCTGTGGGTTTGAATATTCTAACTCTAAACAACAATATAGCTCAGACAGCGTGTGAGTGAAGGCTAAAAATCCTTTATGTGTCTCAGATTTTGTTAAAAGCAAAATCTCAGACAGCATCCACAGCTTTGCAAAAGGGACGTGTCAGAGTTTCTTCTTCCTTTCAATGTGCAAAAATAAATAACTAAATAAATAATGAAAATGAAACTTTGCCACCATGGACCTGATATTGGTGAATAAATCCTCCTAATACGCGTGCACAGACTGAGGGTTTCGGTCGTCTCGTGCCTTTAAAGCGAGGTTGGTCCAGTCCTGTGATTACAGCAATCAAGGCTCGGTCTGTAGTTTATCTACGAGCGTCTAAAAGCGACATCAAAGCTCTTCTTACCTGCTACAAACGGAGCCTGGTGATTAGAGAGTGTCACTTAGAAGTCCAACGGTGACCGGTGAGAGGTGTGGTGGCCTGTTTCCCGCACCGGTCCACTCACCATGCCCGTGCTGCTGCTGCTCCAGTCTCGACTCCGAGCCGCTGCAGATCGAGGGCAGACCGAGATCAAAGGCGGAGAGAGAGGAAGGGAGGGAGGCAGAGGGGTTGGCTTTCTGGATACGAAGCGCGTGTATCTGATCTGTGATCAGCCCTTTACATCAAAGACCCGGTCCCCCCACACACACCTGCTCTACAGGGTGATCAGTAGCACCGTTTCCATTCAGTTGGTTTCTATCGAGATGTTTTACAAACTCTCTGTCTGTGTCTGCTTTATTTGATGCCTTTACTTTGCCCTTATGTGCTGGCTCGTGTGGTCCCACGGCCCCCTCTGACCTCACACGTTACTAGTTTAAAGGAAAAGTTAACACAGCAGCCGAGAAGACAATAAAGAAGATGGGACCGCCGAGTTGTTTAGCCTGCTTGCTTTTCTCTTTCTAGATTGGCCAAATGTATTTTTTTTGGTAAGCCCTCATCTCTTCTACAGATTTTATGATGTCAGCGTGCTGCTTCACGATTGGCTGAGAATGTGCTTAATCCATCTAATAGGAAGAGCAGAGTTCAAGGGATATACAGCGACTACTGCAGTAATTCAGTGTAAATATCGGCTCTTGAATCCTCTGTCTGATGTTAAATGAAGGTGTAAACAGTGGATTCAGAGCTTTTGACGTAGCCTGTTATTTTCTTAATTGTCCTTGATTTTTTTTTCTCTCGTTTTAATAATGTTGGTTAATTTGTTAAAAGTGTGGCAACCAGAAGAAAACTGCTTTTCCTAAGGCCACACTGACACGAAAAGTTCGTATCCACCTGAGGCAGAAAAAACTGAGCTGTGTGCACACTGATGTGTGTGTCTGAACCAAGGCAAAGACACAGAGGACAAAAGTTCAGCACTGCAGTAAAAGTGGCCAATTACTGTACATGTCTGGACATGCTGTGTATCGATTCCAGGAAGCTCACTGTGTGCTTTGCACATGTTAGTTTGAATGTTATATGCAATCCAATTTCTTCACGTAGTCTATGTGGCAGGTAACTATTTTTCTTGCACTACTTTCCAAAAGTAAAAGTCTTTGTTACAGTGCTATAACATGGCAAAGACTGAACTACGAAATAATTGCCAGAAAATGCTCTTTTTTAAAAAAAAAAAAAAAAATGCGGAGTGTTTATTGAATCTTCTGATAGTTATTTTTTAAAGAATTAAATATCAGTTTGCATATGTGGTTTTTGATTTGTATGTTTGTGTGTGTGTGTGTGTGTGGGGGGGGGGGGGGGAAAAAAAAACATGGA
>VUQR01019652.1:55625-77828 GCA_015108515.1 Hemichromis elongatus
TGAACATTTATAAAAATTATTAAAAAAAAAAAAAAAAAAAAAGATGAAGCATTTGTTGCCATTGTTTGTTGTTAAAACTTCAAATGGGTGTTTGTATTTTCAAGGTTGCCATGGGTGACAGTTCGTCATGAGTGCATTGGCCTGAGGTCCTACCGGGTCTCTCCATTTACATCTGTTCAAGATGTCAAGCAGTTGCTGTACGAGGAGACAAACCTCCCAGTCAAAGAGCAACGATTGACTCACAATGGGAGAATGGTGAGCGTTTATTTTTCTGTAACAGAAGAGTAGAAATAAAACTGATAAGTACAATGTGCAACAGTATGATCACAGCAAAACAAAGTGCACATGATCTACAACGGCAGATCCGACATCTTTTCTGGTCCCTTGTATGTCACAATTAGAGCAAGACTGAGAAGTCTGCTACTTTGTTCATTAATGGGCAAGTTCTTGTATTTTGGGTTTATGTAAGTACTTGAGTACAAAGTAAATTGATGGTTTTTATTTTAAGTTTTTTTTTTTACATTCTAGTAATGTCATTGCAGAAAGACACGAGGAAGAAATTTGGCTTCTCTCTCTTAAATTAGATAATTACGAACAGCACAAAACTGCTTTATTTTAATGACCCTGTTCTTCCACTCATTTAAACTGTTAACAGGGCCCTCATTGTTAGAAGTGTTGTGAGTTTCCCTCCTGGTGTAATTAGTTATTTGTGGTTGTAATTATTTATGTCCTTGGAGGGTTATATATCTTATGACTATCTATCTATCTATCTATCTATCTATCTGTCTGTCTGTCTGTCTGTCTGTCTGTCTGTCTGTCTGTCTGTCCGTCCGTCCGTCCGTCCGTCTGTCTGTCTATGATTCTTACAGCGACAGTTATACAGTGTAATCCTAAACACAGGATCTGCTCCACTGGCTGCTGCCAAATGATCTCACTCATACTGCAGACAGCATGACTCTGCACCTCTTCATCACAGTGTATTGAATAAAATAAAAGTTACTGCATTCAGAGGATTGAAATAAAAACGCTGGGTTAAACAAAAGCTAGTTTAATTTTCCAGATTTAGAAATATCACATTGTATATCCCCAAATGTTGCAGTTTTAAGGACATGATTATTAACTTGTGTGCATATATTATTGTACAGTTATATGACTGAACGGTCTGTGATTGTATGGTAATAATTTGTTTGAAACAAACAGATGTGTTACTGTTAAAAATTGATCAGTTTAATTTGTAACACGAACGTAATCTAATCTAATTAATAAGACTGCAGATTTTTGGCCAGATACATCTAAAGTGTGACTGTGGTGTGCTGGTTCGTGGTAGTTCACTCGATGACTTCCACTACTAGCAGGACTGCAGTTGGCCCCATGTCTTGTGGCTCAGTTGATGGAAAGCACCAGATGGTGGGCAGCGCTTGGCAGCCCCACCCCACCCTCCAACCCCACCCCACCTCATATGCAGAAATTAGCTGCAAGCCAGTCCTACAAACTAACACCACATACACTGCAGGGCCAGTTTTAAGTAAAAGTAATAGAGTCATGAATTCTGCTGTGCCCGAAGGTTTGTTACATGAACTGTTTCCTAGGAAACAATAACATAAAGTAACTTCCTTTGTGCCCTTCGGATTTAAGTCTATATTTACTGTTACAGTGATGCAGTTAAATCTGCAGCAGTGTGATGGAAGAGGTGCTGTGCACTTTAAGGCAAGCTTGGCGTGTTCTCATTAAGTCTCTAAAGCATTCTTCGTTGTAAATGCCTGGCATTGGGTGCTCTCAGATAATTAAACCTTCGATCCCAGCAGCCAAATATTTGATAGCTATTATAAAAAAACACTTTTAAGGCATTAGTAATGAAGACTGCCTGCTTGCAGTTACATAATAGCTGTTATATACATTTATTGAAACTTTTATACAAATTTATATACTCACATTATCTGTAATTATTACATAAAACCAAAGGGTCTCACCATCCTTTGTGTGTCGAGCTCTGTGACTGTATATTTGTTGTAAGAACCATATTGCTTCTAATATACGTCACACAATGTCTTTATACTGTGAAATAATAGTTGTACAGTGGCGTGAGGATGATGAAGATGATGAGTGGGATGGCTCAGTTTGCCAGAGAGCATGTTGATGTGCAAAGGCTGCTGAGTGCAGGAGGGCACAGTGTCACCTTGAAGAGCCCCACACAGCAGCAGAGTCAGGCGTTGCTGCATTGATTCAGAAATGCTCACCAGGAAACAACTGTCTGTCAACTAATAAGCAATAGCTCCAACTCCAAACGACTTAACAGTAGCTGTGGTGAAAGAAGTCTGTCATTAGGTCTCATTAAATGATACGTCTCCTTCTGTTCTTGCAGTTACATGTTAATTTTGTAAGGATTTTTTAAAAAGTTGAATATATTTTTTCTTTGCGTCACTTGATCACACACAGTTTTGTTTCAGTTTAATGCATTCTTGCTGTACATTAAAACACGCTCTCTCTTTACATCAATCCTTCATAGCTGGATAACAGTGTGCAAATTGGTACTTTGGTGCCTGTGGGAAGCCCAGCAGTATCCATCACTCTGGAGGGACGAGGCCTAAAAGGAGGAGGTAACATGAAAACCTGTACATGTCTGCAATAAATCAGTCAGTATTAATGAGAATCTTACACAGTGTGTCTTTACAGGAAGGTTTGGACAGACAACACCTCCACTAGTTGAATTTTTGAAAGATATCCTGAGGAGATATCCTGAAGGTGGACAGATTCTAAAGGTAAGGGTGCTTTTAAAAAAAAAAAAATTGTTTGTGATTGTATGGACTACATATTAAACATAATTAGCATAAAAAGGTTGTACAGAATGTATACATTACTGATAATATTAACTCTGTTAATATGTTTAAAGTTGTTGGCTATCTAGTTATTATTTTTTTAGCGCATGTGCACTGGTTTGGTGGTATTTTATGAGTTTATATCATCAGTCTGCTGTAGTAGAGATTCTTCCCAGAGAAGGCTGTTTGTAAGGGGAAAATTGATTTTAAATGAGAAAATATGCCAACTTTGCACAGGAATAAACGTCATAGTTTTATTTTGGCTTTAACTTGCCAATCTCAGGTCCTTTACCATATATGGTTGTATTTTTTTCAAAGCTGAAGTCCCAAATGTGGCCATCTGTTTGTTTTATTGTGTCTCTTTGTATGGACATACCGCAAACCAATTTCCTATTGGGGACAATAAAGTTACTACTACATCTATTCTAATAAGGTCTTAATTTTATGGCAAGGCCTTTTAGATAAAATGATCCACCTATAAAGCTGATATCTCAATGTGGCTTTGTTATAAGGTCCTGTCTTCCTATTTGCTGACCTTTCCTCTGTTTTATTTTGAAGGAGCTGATCCAAAACGCTGAGGATGCTGGAGCCACAGAAGTCAAGTTCATGTACGATGAGACAGAGTATGGAGCGGAGTCACTGTGGTCACCTGACATGGCTCAGCATCAAGGTTAGCAGTGAGTAACAAATAAAAGTCCAGCATTATAGCCCAATTATCTGGGACACTGTTCTTAAATCAGAGGCCCCTTCAAGCTGGCAAGAATCTGTCCTGGTTAAATATCTGTTAGCAGCTATTCTGTTACTCTGACTTCTCTGTGAAGAGAGGCAACTATTTAGTCAAAGAGATTACATTATCTTTACTTACTAATTTTAGATGAATCACATTTGTTTTTTGGAGTTTTTCCCAGCATGGTCACATTCATTCTGACTTGCAGGAACAGCACTATACGTGTACAATGATGCAGTGTTCACTGTGGAAGACTGGAATGGGATTCAGGAGATCGCAAGGAGCAGAAAGAGAGAAGATCCTTTGAAAGTTGGACGGTTTGGTATCGGCTTCAATTCTGTGTACCATATTACAGGTACAGTCACAAAGTATTATTTATCTTGCGAAATTTTAATTGATGTTTGGTTTTCTCATGTGGAGTCAGTGTGTTGAACCTAGGAATGTTTGCCTTTATTTTCCAGAGTCTGACCGCAACCAAATTTAGATTGCGAGGCAGTAAGTTTGGAACATAAATCACAGATAATTACCTCCAGAGATCCTTCCACTGATATTAGAGGCTACAAAAACAATTTCACTAATGCATTTACTGAAATGTCCAAGCAAAGCAGAAGCCCAAATATATATCATATCAAATAATATATATATCAATATATATCAAATATATATGAATATTGCCCATGAAACGTGGTGCACCCTGCCTGGTCGTACAGCTGAGTTGTTACTGTTTTGTATTTTCAGATTATTTGTATTTTAAAAGTCAGAAACGTTTGCTTTGAGGTGACTTTGCCACTTACCTAATATGCTGATCTAAATGTAGCCAGTTACCATTGTTAGCTATAATTTTTGTTCTTTGTATGTATGTTTTAGATGTTCCCAGTATATTCAGTGGAGACCAGATCGCTATGCTGGACCCCCACCAGACCCTGTTTGGTGTGAATGAGTCGGGCCAGTGTTGGAACTTGAAGTCGGACATTAAAGAGATCACAGAACTAGCTGACCAGTTTGCTCCGTACTTTGGGATGTTTGGGAGTTCCGAACAAACCATTCAGGACGGCCACTTTCCTGGAACTCTTTTTCGCTTCCCGCTTCGCATGAAACCATCTCAGCTCAGTGGCAACATTTACAACAAGGAAAAAGTTTTGGAGCTCTTTGAATCTTTCAAAGCTGACGCAGACACGGTGCTCCTCTTCCTTAAGAGTGTGCAGAAAATATCCTTGCATGTGCGCGAGTCTGATGGCACAGAGCGCATGTTGTTTCAGGTTACAGCAACGGAGAATACTGATGATAAGCTAGAAAGACCGAATGCACTGAAGACACTGGGACAGGCAATAGACAGCTATAGCAACGGCGTCCCCAGCTCTGCCATCACGTGCGTCACTTACCAGCTCAGCATCGAGACTCAGGATGAAATGGCTAAAGAGACTCAGAGGATGACGTGGCTGGTGTGTAATGGAGTTGGGGGAAGAGGGATGTGTGCTGAGTTGGACTCTTTAGCAGATGATTTGAAGTTTATGCCTACCATAGGCATTGCCCTGCCTCTTACTTTGTTTAACAGAGAGGACCAAGGTGCAACATCCGCTTTCTCAGGACGAGCTTTTTGTTTCCTTCCTCTTCCTCCCGGAGAAGAGAGCGAAACGGGCCTTCCTGTTCATGTCAGCGGCTTCTTTGGCCTCACGGACAACCGCAGGAGTATCAAGTGGCGGGAAGTGGACCAGTGGAGGGATCCAGCTGCCTTGTGGAATGAGCTTCTTATAATTACTGTCATCCCGAGGGCTTACTTCACTCTCATAATCGAGGCTATCAAAAGGGTACAGACAAAAAAGGACCAAGACTTTCCATTGTCTCCTAAAGGAACCTATAGGGCCTGGCCAGACCCTAAGCGGGTCAAGTCCCGCTGGAAACCCATTCTTCAACCACTTTTTGATGAATTGTTGCAGCACCAAGTAATCTATTCCCTCAGCGAGAGCTGGATCAGGGTGGACCAGACTGTGTTTTCAGAGCTAGACACAGACAATGGCATTTCAGAGACTGTGATCAACTACCTCCAAAGCTCAGGAATGCAGGTTGCAAAGGTGCCTTCTGCTGTGGACTTTGTCTTGGCTGCCTACATGACTCAGTCCAGTGAAGTGAGGAAGGTGACGCCATCATTGTTGCGACAAGTGATCAGGAAGAGCAAACACACAGGTCCCTCACAGGAGAAGCTGCTGCTGCTGGAGTTTGCACTTGGAGATGCTAATTACAGCGACCTTATAGGACTTGAGCTCCTGCCACTCCAAGATGAGACCTTTGTACCTTTTTCATCCTCTGTGACCGAAAAAGATGCCATTTACATTGCCTCTGAAGAGTACCCCAGGTACATACATAATTGTCTGTTTAGATTTCTGTTTTTATTCCTGAATTGATTTTAACAGGAGAAAACAATATTTATTTTATATATTTTACCATTAACTAGTCACACATTTTTGGGTTTTTTTTTCATAGATAAGGAATCAATTTCTCATAAATGAAATACTTTTTTTTGTCAAGCATTAGTTCCACATATATTTATATAAACAGTCTGGTTGATTGTTCATGGCTTTAAGTAACATTAATGCTCTTTGCAAGGCTTAGTGGTGAGGTAAGAAATTTCCACATTAGGAAGCCTGATACTGATTTGTTCAGAAATATTGACAGACTATCCAGTGCATGATTATTTAGGGACTATTGCTGGTGCCTTTGTAAAATGAGACAATAGTACAATTTAAAAAAGCAAACTGAATTACATGCACAGTACAAATTCTGGTGTCCTTCTGTGAACATGGGCTTTGATGGCTTCTTGTTTGAAAAAACTGTGCCTACCATTATACAAACTGCATCCAGCTGGATTCGGCTTTATGTGTAAGCTTAGAATTAAATTAGCAAAATTTATTACCTTTCTTTTTTTTTTTACTTCATCCTAAGGTCTTTGTATCCAGGACTGGAGCATCGCTTCATATTGGAGAGTATCAAGCCTTCAGTGATGGACAGTTTGAAGAAAGCTTCCAAATGCAGAGGTGATGTCACCTATTTCCTTTCAATAAATGTATGGATAATCAGCTTTATTCCAGCACTGCGCATCAAAGAGTTTGAAAATGTTAAACATTTTTAACAGATTTTTATTTTTAATCTTGACAATAGGAATTATATCTGTTAGAGTAAATGTCTTTTTAGGGAAGCCTAAAAAATGGGGCATTAAACGGGGCATTAAAATCTGGTACCCAGCTGATAGGCTGATAGAAATTTAGGCGAGAGATAGAAAATGGAAGAGAGAGTGAGCATGCTGATTCATGGATGAGTTGTTTTTGTGGCACACTTTCCACTCGGTCTGCAAGAGCAGATCCTGAGTGCACTCTCTGCCATGCTTATGCCACAGTCATGTGTGTGGGTCACGACCCAGGCAGAGGAAAAATGATGAGAAAAACATTTGCCCCCCCAAAGCCCAAAGTGGAAGGCACAGAGAATACTCCAGTTAAATATAGCTGCAACAATTTGGAACTAACAGCTTATTATTTTTCTACTAGCTAACATTTCCATTTTATTCAATTTAATTACATAATGAATTCAGCTTTAAATAGACATCTTAACTCTGCCTCCAAACTTTGACCTTAGGGTAGGTGAGGCCTTAATTTTACTTAGATATACAGGCCTCCTGAACTGAAAATTATCAGTTGTTTACTTTTTAAATTCTTTTTTTTAACCATATTTTACTTTAAAAGACAGAAACTGTAAAAATCAATGAACATCTCTTAAATTTTACAGTGCAACAGTTTCTATGGGGGTGCTCAGGTAAGGAATTTCAAAGTGTGTGACCTTTTTATAATTAACCCAAACTCATACGCTGGAATGATAAGACTGGATCCAGATTGGCATGACTTTAGTATCTTACTGTATTGATCATATCGTATGTGTGTTCCCCAACTCCTTGGCACTTTTGAGGTGTCATCATTGATATCTATAAGTGTTCATCAAACAGTGACTTTAATTATTATTTTTGTTTCTTACACAATGTATATGTAGCTTGCAAAGAAGAATAAGAAGAAATATATTTATTTAATATTTATTTATGAACAGCTGTTTTTGCCATCTAACTATGAAAAGTGATACAAGGTAAAAACGAATAACATGTCCAAAGGTTGATTCTGTTCATTTGGATGTAGTGTTTTCAGTGGGAGAAACGTTTCTCCCACTGAAAACGCTACATCCAAATGAACAGAATCAACCTTTGGAGAATTACTTACCTGGATGATTGAGAATGCATCAGAAATGAATAACATGGTTAATTACCATACATGTCTGTGTTTTAATACCAGAGCAAAGTGAACAAGTGGCTGAGCTATGAATGCAAAAGTGCCTTTACAGCTGCATCAATAACAATAACAAACCTAACATGTTGATCTGATTTTATTTTTCATCTGTGTTGGTAATAATAACTTGTGCTCATTTCTAAATTTCACTGTTATTATAACAGGTAGACCCTGCACTCAGCTACAAGTGCTGAACCCTGAACGTTCGGCTCGACTCATCAAGGAGATCCTATCAACAGCCTGGCCAACCAGAGACTTTAAAGTTCAGTGGGATCCTGGAAACAGAGAGTTGAAGCATCCTACACTTTCCTGGCTAAAGATGATTTGGAAACATCTCTATATATATTTTGCTGATGACCTAAATACATTTGAAGACATGCCTTTGATCCCACTTGTGCCACTTGAGGAAAGCACACACACAGTTGAGCTTCTTCGTTTCAAAACTCCATCACCTATAATCCTTGTGGATGAGGAAGAGGCGCCACTTTCTGAAAACCTGCTTGACATCATAGAAAAGCTTGGAGGAGTAGTGATAAAAAAGCTGGATCCCTGTTTGCAGCATCCTCTGCTAAAAAATTATATTCACCCATGCTCTCCTGGTATGCTTCTGCAAATTATGAGTAGAACATCAACCCAACGATTATCAGGCCAAGTCTCTTCTTTCTCAGTGGAAGAGAAAATTGCACTCAGAAACTTTCTTGCAGGGCTTTCTGATATTACAGAGAAGGAGAAGCATATCCTACTTGACCTTTCCATCTTTGAGAAACTGGGTACATGTTCTAAAGGTACCTCACCATTCACATCACTGAGAGGAGCCAGGGCCTTACACCACAGAGCCAAGCACCCACCAGATGTGAAATTATCTGAAAATCTTGTTTCTTGCTCTGATGAGGAGTCAATCCGCCTCATCAAAATGCTAAATGTTGAACAAGTGAAAACAACAGAATGTTTCAAAATGATTATTCAGGATATTGAGAGAGGTTACTACACAACAGATGAGACAACTGAAATCATGCTGTGGGCTCTTAAACATCTGGCTTTTCTAAAAAATGAAAACTCAGCAGTGATTGGATGGCTTTCTGCTCTTAAATTCATTCAGCTGCCTTGTGGAAAGTCAGTCAAAGTGACAGATCTTTTTGATCCCGAGCTAGAAATCCTGCAACATCTATTCTTCATGGAGGAAAAAAACAGGTTTCCCACAAGTATATTTACGTCATCTCCAGATATTCTCCATTCACTCAGACAACTGGGACTAAGAAATGAAGTACAGCTCAGTGAAAAAGATGTACTTCGAGTGGCAAAGAAGATAGAGGAGTTGCAAAGCAGTGAGGAACCTAACTGGGACTTAATAATTAAAAAGGCAAAAACATTGCTGCAAATACTTAACAAACAGACCAAGCTTGTAAAATCAGCTGATGCTCAGACAGCTTTGCTTAACCTAAAGTGGGCACCTGTCTGTAAAGACAGACCCTTAACCTACCCTAAATCCCTTGCTTGGGTTGGAGATACTCTCCATATCTGCTCTTTGTCTGAAATGTGTGAAATATCCCATGCAGTGCTTGTGGGATCTTCAGTACCACTGGTTGAACACACATCTGCAGGTATGAAGAAGGCACTGAAACTCACTATAGAGCCACAAGTGGATCAAGTATTACAACACTTGAAAGCAGTGAATGACTGGCATAAATCTCAGGCATTCACTACAGAGGATTGGTATCAGTTCCAGCAGATCTTGTTTGAGATTTATGGCTTTATGCAGGCTCATCTTGAGGATGCAAGAGAAGCAATGAAATCACTGCCTTTTGATTGGGTGTGGACAGGGAAGACGTTCTCCTCACCAGGCCAGACAGTTTTAAAAGCCATCCCTGATCTAGACTTGCAGCCTTACCTCTACTCTCTGCCCAAGACAATTAGGAAGTTTCACAAGATTTTTAAGTTCTGTGGTTCAGTTGAAGAGGTTGTCCCAGACCATGTGTTCAAAGTCATTGCTGTCATTCGACAGAAATGTGAAGGAGAGATGACCAAGGAGGAAAGCAAACGTGATATTCTACTTTTAATCAACATCCTGAGATGGCTGTACAACAATCAGATACCTGTAGACACTAACATGCATGTGCCCATTCTTTGTTACAAGGACACAAGCAGGTTAGCGATGAAGCCCATCCATGAATGTACCTACTGTGATATCAAAGTTGATGATTTGAATGACTTACTCGAAGACGCTTCAGAGCCAATTATATTGGTCCATGATGACATTCCTATGAAAACAGCAGAGTGGCTGAAGGTCCCATGTTTGAGCACACGGTTGATAAACCCAGAGAATCTTGGCTTTGAACAGTCTGGCCAACAAGAACCTCTAACAGTGAGAATAAAAAATATCTTGGAGGAATATCCATCTGTAGCAGACATTTTCAAAGAGCTTCTTCAAAATGCTGATGATGCAAGTGCAACAGAGTGCAGTTTTCTCATTGACATGAGAAAAAACACTGACATTCGGGAGAATCTCCTTGACCCTGGCATGATTGTTTGCCATGGGCCTGCCTTGTGGTCTTTTAATAATGCTGTGTTTTCAGACACAGACTTTCTGAACATCACAAGGTTAGGTGGATCAGTAAAAAGGTGTGAAGCAGACAAAGTTGGCAAGTTTGGCTTGGGTTTTAACTCTGTTTATCATGTTACAGATATCCCTATCATAATGAGCAGAGAGTTCATGATTATGTTTGATCCAAACATTAATCACATCAGCAAGCACATCAGAGACAGGTCTAATCCAGGGATCAAAATCAACTGGAACAAACAACAGAGGAGGCTAAGAAAGTTTCCCAATCAGTTCAAACCTTTCATTAATGTCTTCAACTGCCAGCTTCCTTTAGCTCAGGACTCACCATACAAATACAATGGTACACTATTCAGACTTCCATTCAGAACAGAGCAGGAAGCGTCTGTAAGTGAAATCAGTAGTCTGTACTACAATACCACAGATATCTACTCTCTTGTTGATGAGTTCAGCATATGTGGCCACAGATTCATTCTGTTCACTCAACATGTTGGAAGCATGGTCTTGAAATACCTGAAGTATGAGGAACCAAATCCAGCAGGAGCGCAGGATGTTGTAGTAATCAACAAAAGTGTGTGGTCATCCAAAGCTTCATATGGACCTCTAAGTATCCTAAAATCTGCAGCAAAGGTTATGAAGAAAGTAGCAAGCACCAACAAGGTACCTTCCGATGTTCCCAAGTCTGGGTGCATCATACGTGTTATGGTGGAGGAGTTTCACAATGTGTTCAAGCGCATTGTTGATCTCCACTCCCCGCTGTTCCGAGGCTCAGAGGAAGATCCTAACCAGTACTTTGAGATGGCTGCTAAAGGCATTCAGACAAGAAGACTCACAGATGAAATGCCCCAGAAGGCAGTTGAGGTCACCAACTGGCTCATTTGCTCATGCATGGATGCAAGTGAGGCACTCAAATTTTCCCTTAGTGACAGTGGAAAAAGATTAGGACTAGTGCCTTGTGGAGGGGTGGCTGTTCTTCTCGCAGAGGAGGAGAATAGAAAATGGACAGTGAAGACAAATGCAACACCAATTGGAGAGGTGTTTTGTTACTTACCTTTAAGAATCAAAACAGGCCTACCAGTCCAAATTAACGGCTGCTTTGCTGTGACATCAAATCGCAAAGAGATTTGGAAGACAGACACCAAAGGACAGTGGAATTCTATATTCATGAGACATGTCATTGTCCAGGCCTATTTAGCAGCTCTCACAATGCTACGGTCAATGGCCGAAAGTGGAGAACTACTGAAGTACAACTACTATGCAGCTTGGCCAGATCCAAGTCAGGTACATGATGACTTCAGACTGATTAGCCAGGGTGTCTACCAAGAAATAGCCAAAGGAGGTGACAGTGAGCATTCAAGAGTTTTCTCAGATGGCAAAACTTGGGTGTCAATCAAATATGTCAGATTCCTTGATGATGTCTTACTCTGCAGGTCAGACATAGGACCTGCTGCTTTCAAAATCTTCTTGAAATACCTCAAAAAGAGTGGCTCACAAAACCTCTGTGCTGTTGAGCTGCCTGACTGGGTTAAGGAAGGATTTGATGATGCTGGGTGTAAAGGAAAGCTGATGGAAAATACCCTGTCAGAGAAGCAGTTCTTTTCAGATGTCTTTTTCCCACACATCCAGGAAATTGACAAAGAGCTTAGGGACCCTCTTATGCATTATGTTTTGAATGAGAAACTAGAGGATTTTGCGTCAATCCTCAGGGTTACACCTTGTATCCCATGCTCTGGCCCCAACAAGGAACTGGTTTTACCTTCTAAACTTATTCACCCAGAGGGAAGAGTTGCTAAACTCTACAACACTGATGATGGAAGATTTCCTGAAGGGACTTCTAAAGACTATGTAAACCCTGTATGTTTAGTAAAGCTAGTGCAGTTAGGTATGGTAAAAGATGATCTGTCTTGGGAGGATCTGATTGAGCGTGCTCATTCTGTCATGGATCTTAATAAAAGTGATCATACAGCTGCATGCTTCCGTAGTAGTATACTACTCAATCTCATTGACGAAAAGCTGAAGATGAGAGATGAAGGAACAGCTGAGCATTTGGAGAAACTGCATGACATCAGGTTTCTTCCATTCCTGACAAGGCCTGCAGGATTCTCTCTCCCGTGGCATGGGAACAACTTTTCCCCAACAACAATGTTCTCTGCTAGAGAGCTCTTCACAACTGAACATCAAGACACTGTGTGTCTGATGAAGCCAATCCTGAACGAGAATTCCCCATCCTTTAAAGGTTGTGGTGCAATCTCCTTGGCTGTGAAAGACTGTCTTGGTTTAATAAGGAAACCCTCAGTTGGACTGGTCATCAGTCAACTAAAGAAGCTCTCTCAGGCTTTTGATGGTGTAACTCTGTATCAGGAAAACATAACAAATGCCTGTTACAAATATCTTCATGAGGAGATGCTACAGGATGAAAACGCAAAAGATCAGATAACTGAGGAACTGAAATCCTTCAGCTCCATCCTGGTAGAGAACACATATGTCAGTCCTTCCAAAGTAGCTTTCCACCTAAATTTTGATGCAGCTCCGCATCTTTACCAGCTCCCAAACAAGTACAGAAACAGCTGCCGTGAGCTTTTTGAAAGTGTTGGGGTACAGCCTAGCTTCACAGTGGAAGATTTCTCAGCAGTTCTGGAAACTATAAAGCAAGAATGTGGACGAAAAGCACTCAGTGAGGAAAACTTCCAGTTATGTCGCAGAATTATTAGTGAAGGAATATGGAGCTTAATACGAGACAAGAACCAAGAATACTGTCAAGTGAATTATGGTGAGATTTTGTTACCCGACTCCAATCTAATGCTACAGCCATCAAAATCCCTGTGCTACAATGACTGCCCTTGGATCAAAGTACGAGACTCTACAGTGAAATACTGTCACGGGGATATTCCGAGAGAGGTTGCTGTAAAATTAGGAGCAGTCCCAAAACGTCATAAAGCATTGGAGAGATATGCCTCAAATGTCTGCTTCACCACACTTGGGAGTGAGTTTGGACAAAAAGAAAAGCTCACAAGCAGAATTAAAAGCATTCTCAATGCTTACCCATCGGAAAAAGAAATGCTGAAAGAGCTGCTTCAAAATGCAGATGATGCCAAAGCCACAGAGATTTACTTTGTTTTTGATCCAAGGACGCACCCCACAGACAGAATATTTGACGATAAATGGATCCCGATGCAAGGCCCAGCTCTCTGTGTATATAACAATCAACCATTCACAGAAGATGACATCAGAGGTATACAGAATCTTGGGAGAGGAACTAAAGAGGCCAATCCAGGAAAAACTGGTCAATATGGCATAGGATTCAATTCCGTCTATCACATAACTGACTGTCCGTCCTTCATCTCTAACAATGACATTCTTTGCATCTTTGACCCACATGCACGGTATGCACCTGGGGCCACGTCTGTGAGTCCAGGAAGAATGTTTCGAGACTTGGATTCTGACTTCAGGTCTCAGTTTTCAGATGTTCTTAGTCTTTACTTGGGAGCTCATTTTAAGTTAGAACGCAGCACAATGTTCAGATTCCCCATCCGCTCTACAGACATGGCAAAGACATCAGAGATCAGTTCTGTTGCTGCATCTGACAGGATGGTACAGAACCTTCTGGATAAACTAAAAACTGATGGGGCAGAGCTTTTGATGTTTCTTAACCACATGGAGAAAATATCAATATGTACTATTGATCATTCATCTGGTGAATTAAAAGTGCTCTACTCTGTGACAGCCAAAATAACAGATGGTGACCGATTGAAACGCAAACAATTCCATGCCTCTGTCATTGACAGTGTGACCAAAAAGAAGCTGCTTACTGCTATCCCAGTCCAGCAGATAACCTACACAATGGACATAGAGGATACTGAGGGAAATCTGACTACATGGATGATCTGCAACAGATCTGGTTTCCCCAACATTGAAAATGTCTCTAAAAGTGTGATCTCAGCTCACAAAAATGAAGACATCACTCTGTTTCCCCGTGGAGGGGTAGCTGCATGTGTAAGTCACAACTACAAAAAACCCCACAGAGCTTTCTGCTTTCTTCCTCTTTCACTTGAGACAGGGTTACCCTTTCATGTCAATGGACATTTTGCCCTAGATTCTGCTAGAAGAAACCTGTGGAGAGATGACAATGGAGTTGGGGTGAGGAGTGACTGGAATAACAATCTGATGACATCACTGATAGCACCCGCCTGTGTGGAACTGCTGATTCAGCTCAAGCGTCGATACTTCCCAGGCCCAGATCCCACCATGACTATAGTCCAAGGAACACCACTTCATGTTGTTAAAGATACACTGCGGAAATATCTGTTCTTCTTCCCAGCCAACAGACTTGATATACAGCCAGACTGGTACTGCCTGGTTAAAGCAGTATACAGCTGCATCCATGCTGACCTGAAACGTCTTCTTCCTGTTGTCAGAGCAGCACAGATTGACAACTCAGAGATGCACTCTGTCATTTATATTTCATGGGTGAATACATCTACATCAAACAAGGGAAGAGCGTTTTTTGATAACCTGTTACAAGACGAACTTCAGCATTTAAAAAACACAGAGTACAATCTAACTTCAAGGAAGTCTGTGGCTGAAAATGTCTACAGGCTGAAAACCTTGCTTCTTGACATTGGTTTCAACCTGATTCACAGCTGTGATGAGACTGCAAATCTCTACTTCTGTTTGGAAGATGCAGGAATTCCAGTGTGTTATGTTACATCAAGTGATGTCCGTAACTTTCTTTACACTTTTTCATCACCGGATACATCATGCCATGTTGGAAAACTCCCCTGTCGTCTCCAGCAGTCAAACTATAAGCTAGTTCATAACTTGAAACTTTTAGTGGACTACTGTTTTAAAGATGTAGAGGAAAATGAAGTCAAAGTCGAGGGTTTGCCTCTGTTGATAACAATGGACAACATGCTTCAGGTGTTTGATTCAAAGAGACCAAAGTTCCTGACAGCACACCATGAACTGATATCATCTCGGAAAGACATGTTCATGAACACATTGTACATTAGGTACAGCAACATCCTTTTGAATGCAGGAGTTGCAAAAAGCTTTGACATCAGCAGCTTTGGGGACCTACTTGGGTCTGTTCTTCCAAGAGAGTATCGATCAAAGATTCCTGTGAAATGGAGAGATACCTTTGCAAGTGAATCCTGGCTAAAGAATGTGTGGAACTTCATCAGTGAGAATATCACTGTTAATGAGAATCAGATGGACATTAAACCTAGCTTCAACACAGTGCTTGAAATTCTGAAAGATTGGGCTTTGCTACCTGGAATCAAATTCATGGCCAGAGAAAAGCTTGTTGTTCCAGAGTATGATGTTCTTCTGCCTCTGAGCTTGATGAGCATTGCCATATTTCCACATGGCCAAAATGACAAAGTCTTTCATACCCTAATGAAAGCAGGGTGTATTCAACTTGCAGTTAACAAAATCTGTGTCAAAGAGAGTCCGCTCATGCCTTTTCTGACACAGTACACTGCAAACATTGAAAATCCGTCGAGTGTTCTGAAAGCTGTAGAGTACATGATTCAGACATCTGCATTCAAATCGGGAAACCTGAATGACAAGGACTTTGAGGCCTTTCTGTTATATTTCAACTGCAACTTGGCTAACCTCACACAACAAGATGCACAGAGCCTAAAACTCCTCCCATGCTTTAAATCAGTTAGCGGAAAATATATCAGCATTGCTAACTATGGGGCAAACTATGTCCTTGCCAAAAGTATCCCTTCTGCGGACATAGACAAATGGGCCCACACGAACACCTTTGCATTTCTTGCAGATTGTCCGCAGCTCAAAGAGTTGTATACCTTCCTTGGCTGCATGCCAATAGATGACTTAGAAATCTACCTCCATCATCTTCTGCCAAAGTTTGAGAGTCTTTCCTATGATGCCAAAGTTGAACACATTGTCTATCTGAAGGAGAGGCTTTTGTCAATGGAAGAACCATTTGAGATGAAAGATCAGCTCTATGAGAAACTGAAGGAACTGTCGTTCATCTATGACTACTCAAACAGAATCAGGCCACCTAAGTTCTTCTATGATAAAACAGTGAAAGTGTTTGAAGTTATGCTACCTACAAAGTCATTCATACCTACTGAGTTTTTTAAAAAAGTAGAGCAAGTGTCAAAACCCAAGAATGGGACATTGTTAATCACTTCATGGATAAACTTTCTGAGAAACATTGGTCTCAAGCATGAAGTATCACAGCAGCAAATTCTTCAGTTTGCGAAAGAGATCAGCATCAAAGCGCAAACGGAGAGCTGGACCAAGGAAAAAGTGCAAACAATTGTGGATGTGCTTTTGAACCACATTTTCAGTGAGAGGATGGACCTCTTTCAGGGTACTTTTCTCAAAGAGCTCTCAATGATACCTTTTCTGTGCCCTGAGAGAGCACCCAAAGAACTCATCAAACTTCATTCTCAGTACCAAGAGATGAGTGGCACACTTCCTCTCATACGTTTCAGTGGGTCCCAAGTGAATCCAAAGTTCAAGCAAACCGATATTATTCATTTGCTTTGGACATCATGTCCAATATTACCAGAGAAAGCTACACCTTTAAGCATAAGGGACCAAGAGGATAGCACTTTCACTGGGCAGGAACAACTTGACCAAGTTTTAAACATGCTGGGTGTCAACTTAGACCCACCTCTGGAGAAAGTCATAAGCAACTGTAAGAATATCTGCAATATATCCAATCCTGATGATGAAATGGTAAAAACCAGGAACAAAGTTCTAAGATCCACATATGAGTTCCTGAATGCAGATAAAAGAGATTTCCGTTACCAGCTCCGTGGAGTAGCCTTTGTCATGGTGGAAGATGGCTGGAAACTGCTAAAACCTGAAGAAGTGGTCATTAATTTGGACAATGAATCTGACTTCAAACCCTACTTGTACAAGCTACCTCTCGAACTCGGCACCTTTCATCAACTCTTCAAAGAGCTTGGCACAGAAGATGTTGTTTCAACTAGACAATATGTTGAAGTGCTGTGGCGAATTTACAGAAATTCAGAGGGAAAGCAGCTTGACCCAAATGAAATGAGAACTGTGAAAAGGGTTGTTTCGGGATTGTTCAAGTCTCTTCATAATGAACCAAAGGACATTCGCAAAGACCTTGAAGATCTAAGAGATTTGATATTTTACCTGCCAAGCCATGATGGTAGATTAGCCAAATCTAATGTGTTGGTGTTTGATGATGCGCCACACTACAAGAGCAGAATTCAAGGTAATGTTGGAGTTCAGATGCTTGTGGATCTGAGCCAGTGTTATCTAGGTAAAGATCATGCCTACCACACAAAACTAATCATGCTACTCCCACAGAAGCTAAGGCCTAGACTGCTGAGTAGCATTCTTGAAGAGCAACTTGATGAGGACTCTCCAAAAATGTGCCAGTTCGGTGCCCTTTGTTCACTACAAGGTCGCCTTCAACTGTTGCTGTCATCAGAACAGTTCATCACAGGACTCATCAGAATAATGAAACATGAGAACGATAATGCATACCTTGTGAATGAAGACAAAGCCATACGTCTCTGCAAAGCACTTTGTGAAGGACTCAAAGTGTCCTGTTTCGAGAAACTCCAGACAACTTTAAGAGTGAAAGGATGTAGCCCCATCCCGCACAGTCGCAGCGAAACGCTTGCATTTCTTAAGAGATATGGGACAGCTGTGATTCACCTCTACATCCAACATTCAGATAGCAAAGACATTAACTTTCTTTTGGCTCTTGCTATGACACTGAAGTCTGCTACAGACAATTTGATTTCAGACACGTCCTACCTGATTGCCATGTTGGGCTGTAATGACATCTATAGAATCACAGAGAAGCTGGACAACCTTGGTGTTAAATATGATTCAACAGAGCCTTCACAGCTTGAGCTTCCCCTCCCTGGAACCCCAATTCCAGCTGAGATACATCACACACTGCTTATGGATCCAATGAATGTATTCTATCCAGGGGAATATGTGGGTTATCTTGTAGACTCTGAGGGGGGAGACATATATGGCTCATATCAGCCCACCTATACATATGCCATCATTGTACAAGAAGTTGAACGAGAAGAGGAGGAAAACACAAGTTTCCTTGGGAAATGCTTCCAGATTGATATTGGTTATAGTGAGTACAAAATAGTCAGTTCTCTCGACTTGTACAAGTTCTCCAGACAAGATGAAAGCACTCAAGTTCGAGACACATCTACACCATCAACACCTATGAGCCCAGACAGTCGTTCTTCTGGTCTACGAGTGGTCCCTCCTCCATTTCCTGGTAAAGAAAACTTGCGACCCCCTCCACACAAACAGTCTCCAAAAAAGATCAAACTTAAGGCACTGCCTGAGATTCTTAAAGAAGTGACCTTAGTAGTTGAACAAGCCTGGAAGCTTCCTGAGACGGAGAGAAAAAAGATAATCCGAAGACTGTATCTCAAATGGCATCCAGACAAAAATGCAGAAAATCTGGATGTTGCCACAGAAGTCTTCAAGCACTTACAGAATGAGATAAACAGGATGGAGAAGCAGTCTTTGGCTGATCAGCAAAATACAGATAGGGCTTCCAGGAGAGCCTACTCTGCATCATCAACCCGCTTCCAGTCGGAGAAATTCTCATTTCAAAGGTTTTATTCATCGTGGAACCAAGAAGCAACAAGTCACAAATCAGAAAGGCAACAGTTCAGGGAACATTATCCAAGTTATGCAAGTTCATCACACTCCCATCGTTTCTTTGTTCCCCCAACCTTTAAGACAGTTGGAAACCCTGTGGAGGCCCGTAGGTGGCTGAGGCAAGCCAGAGCAAACTACTCTGCTGCTCGCAATGACCTTCATAAGAACGCTAACGAATGGGTTTGTTTCAAATGCTACTTGGCCACAAAGCTTGCGTTGATAGCTGCTGATTATGCTGTCAGAGGAAAGTCAGACAAAGATGTAAAGCCTACTGCACTGGCTCAGAAAGTGGAGGAGTACAACTCCCAGCTCAAAGGCCTGGCCAGTGACGTTCAGATCCTGGAAGGATACGGTGTGGACAGCCTGAGAACTCGCTATCCTGATCTCCTGCCATTCCCCCAGATTCCCAATGACAGATACACATCTGAGGTTGCAATGAGAGTGATGGAATGTACTGCACGGATAATCATAAAGCTTGAAACCTTTGTGCAGCAAAAGATATGATATTGCTGTTGATGAAGACGAGTATACATAAATCCTCTGTGGAATAGAGGAAACGTGTGGCTGTGTGCAATACAGACCATTTATCAAGAATCCAGCTGGCAGCTTATGGTACATATGCAGTTCACACCTGTGGTGGCGGTGCTGTGGCTCATGCACAGTAAATACATGTATGGCTTCCATAACCCGTTAGGCTGCATTAATAGAAAATTGCTGTAATATGTAAAAAAGAAACAAAACTCATAATGTAATGTGTAAAAAAGCCATTTGTGCATATGCTGTACATACAGATGCCTCAGCAATACATTTTGTTTACCAAAGTCCCCACATTGACTATCTTTGCTCTAAGTTAGAAAAAAATGCTGCTTTTTTTTACTTTATCTTTTATAAAAATAAATGAATATATTTTCTTGCTACGGAAAACCCATTGGGTGTACTTAAAGGCTGTGCATATTATGAAAAAGATCAAATCTGTCAAGTAATGCAGTTAATGTCATGCAGCATCTCCTATTTGCAAAAGCTCAGCAAGTCAAGGAAATACAATCATGTTGATACATTTTCTTTTTGTACTTTTACGCTTGATTTTGTATTATTTTGTTTTAAGTTGTACATTCTCTGTAACATAGCCAGGCACTTGTTTATGGACTGAGCACTTTTTGAAACTCATGTACTTGCACTTGTGTAGCGTTAGTCAGTCCAGAAATTTGGGAGAAATCAGCTGTGAACAGAAACATAATCTCTTACTTTTAGCTCACTTCAGTCAGTATGAACTACCTGTACTCATAGCTGGAGTGCAAGTGTCTTGCTTCAATCTGTGAATTTGTCGAAAAGGCGATTAGTCAAGTATTCTTTGAGGGGTTTTTTTGGTTTTGTTTTTTACCTGTTTGTTAATAATCAGCAGAATTTGTGATAAAGAGCCATATTCTGTAATCTGGGCACAACCCAATATGTTGACCTTTGCTACAATTAACCCATGTTCATGCTTTTGATTTTTGTCATTTAAATCTTTTGGTTTAAGGAACATAGATAAGCACCAGACTGTGGTGCGTTTGTGTTTTTACTGCTTTAGCAGCTTGGTTTTACCTCTGATTTGAAGGACTATACACACACTAATCACACATTGTAAATAGACGTTTAAAACAATCACTTATACCTTAAGCTTGAGGTAACTCAGTCAAGACTGTCCCCTGAATAAACTTTGGAGTTCTTTCTGTATCATAATGATGTACACTGGCTGTAGAAAGGCCTAATAAATCCCCCCCTAAATACTCTGTGTCAGTTATTGTTTGGAGATTAAAATAACGTGTATTTTGACTAGAGGAGTGTCACTATAATTTTGCATTGACAGAAACTGATATTTTAAAATGATATTGTTGTACAGTGAGGTATAAGTTTTAATTACGTTTTTAAAAAGACAAGATGTAAAATTATAGATGAATTGGACTGATTGAGTCACTGCAATCCTGTTAAAAAGAACGCTGTGCCATCCCGAGAATAACTATGTAAACCCCACAGCATCAATCATACACACTGTGGGGTTATCAGTCTCTCACATCGTTGGGCAAATGTTGGTTTTGGCTAAATGTGGTGCAGTGTATTATATCTATAACTAAATGGCTTCACTTTGGTCATTTTTCCAGATGTCTTGTGATTTGTTCAGATGCAACTTAACAAACCAAAACATGGTACGCCTGGGAGATATGATTCTTTCTTCTGGCAACCCTTCCATACTTGTCCAGCTAACTGAGGTCTGTAGTCTGAGATGTAGCACTTGGGTTTTATGCAGTTACTCTGAGTCAGAAAGCCTTTATTTGTCACATGCAAGTTGCCCTGCAGTGAGATTGTATATTTATATATGTATTTAAAGTTGAGATATCAGAATTATGATATGTGTATAAAACAATCATGATGTAGAAATGTGATATAGTGACAGTCATGTTTTAAGAATAAATGCTCCTAGTGTCCTATATAGTCCTTGCATCTGAAAAACTGTTGTACAAAAGCAGAATGCAATCAAGTTCTAGCTCAGCGTTTTTAAGTTAAATAGGATTTTGATATTTTTCATTTTAAATAGTCCTTTTTTTTTGCATTAAACCTCAAAGTTCTAACATTTAAAAATATTTTCATAAAATACAGTTACCATATAGTATGTTTATTAGCTAGCCATAGCTAGTACCAGTAGAACAAATTCTAAAAAAAGAAGAAAAACGATGCTGATTTCTGGAGTTATTTAAAGGGTTAAATCTATACATTCCAAAACAATTGATTTTCTCAGCTGAAATCACATTACTGCCGTTTGACCCACCTATAAATAAAGAGCGTACAGCTGATATGGTGACCAGGAGAGCTGACATCAAAAGTATCACCACACATGGACATGTGCAAAGGTCATGACCCTGGTGCAACCTGCTGACTCTGCTGCAGCACACACATCCATTGAAAAAGCACGAATGTACAGTGTCTATTTATGTCTGTCTCCACGTCTGGTGAATGCCGAGTATTTGTTTATGTGAGGGTGGGATCTTAAGGTTATGTCAGTGTGTGCCTGTACGTCTGTGTCTATATGTCAGGTTGTGTCTTAGACTCCACCTCTCTGGGAACATCTCGAGCTCTCCAAGATATGGA
>VUQR01019652.1:77848-93882 GCA_015108515.1 Hemichromis elongatus
CCCCTCACCACGCCAGTGACCGATGCCCTCAGATGTCGCTGCATTGGTGGTTCTTGGTGTCTGGGGCTGGGCGCTCATGTATGTACCGGCTCACTCCCGGTGACCTCTTGGCGGGGCCGGCACCTGGGGCCCGGGCTGGGGCCCCTTCCCGGGGCTGGGGGGGGCCCTCGGGCCTCTTTCCTCTGGGCCTGAAGCTCGGTCCTCTCTGGCACAGCTGGCTGCCAGCAGAGCCCGTGGGCACGCCACTGCAGCCCCCTCTGACCTCCGCTCCATAGCTGCTGGGTGACCCTTCATCTGGCGCTCTCCTCAGCTCTTCCCAGGAGGGTGGCACAATTGAACCTCTGGTGCTCCTCCTTGGGATCTTGTACTCTGGGAACTCTGGTTGTCTGGGGCCTAGGTCTCCTCCATGCCTGCTTCATGCCATGAGGGACGGGGCTATGGCTCCCCACACTCCCTAGCACATCGTTACATGGAAAAACCTTTTGAATACAAGCGTGCGGATCCACACAGGTGTGTACACACGGGTGTTCACAGACACAAATCACACCTTTCTTGGCTGCTACTTCAAAGCACATTGTGTACGGTTTATCTTGCGTGCTGCACAATAACATTTAATATTTACTATCTAATATATAATGTTAGCCAGTCTATGGTAAAAAAGGTTGTTTATATTATGTTGCTTTTTCTGGTTTGTTTTCTCTTCTATTTTTTTTCTCTCTCTCTCTCAACAGGTGATCCAGGGATTTTTTTTCTCTCTCCTCCTTTTCTTACTATCTCTTCCCCCCTCTGTTCTTCTTTCTCTCCTTCTCTTTCTTTCTCCCTGTCCTATCCCTCAGTCATGTCTGTCCTGCCTGTAACAACCGAAAATAAAACAAATGCATATTTATAATAAAGGTCAATCAAATGGATCAATATGGTGAGCCCATGATGATCCATTTGGTAAAGTAAAACCGCTAGGCATCTTTTTTGGCCTTCAGACAACAATTCTGATGGTTAAAGAGCCAAACGGGACAGGCACAAAAAAAAAAAAGCGCGAATTTGGTTCTCTTGGGCTGCTGGTCTAAGTCATTCTGGTGGTACTGCAGAGTTTTACCACTAGAGCGCATCACAGAGCCAATAATTAGGCCAGTTATATTAAACTGAGCCCACCGGCATCAGTCTGTCAATGCATTCATTTTCTGTTTTGTTTTTTTTTGTTTGTTTGTTGATTTGTTTTTCGTTTCTTGGATAGATTTAAATATAAAACATGAGAACACTTTTTAGAAAAGTAAGCATGTGAAGGTTACAGCTGCTCACAGGTAGGTAGAAGAATAGCACAAAGTTTATTCAAAAATAAAAGCATACACATTGCACACTATCAAAATATCTCAGGACAGCAAATGAACTACTTAAAAAATACTGACAACAAAAACACACTGCCATGAGGTGTGAAATGTTCTAAAACAGTGATGTAAAGATGAACTGGTGCCAAATTGGCATGACTATCACTACAACATACGGTTATTTTTGACACAGTGAACTGAGACCCACTTATTTTACAGCGGTGTTTAAAAAAACCAAACAAAAAAACCCAAATTTAATCTTTAATCATAAAGGCAACAGCTACACGAAAATATGAGATCCAAATTTTTATTCTCCACATATTTTCTTTTGCGTTTTTGTTTCTGAGGTCAGCAGTGATGATATATTAGTCCTTTGGCTGTAAGTGAGATTACTGAACAACAGACCAGCTCCACTTACCAGCAGGAAATTGCTGCATAATTACATGCTTACCACATGCCAAACACAAGTGGCTTTAAAAACATGTGGCATGTGATAATGCTCCTAGTGTGTCTGACGTCAAGACTACACACAAAAAAGATTTGATCAGTTTAGGTGGAGAGCTGGAGCTCCGGCAAAGGAAGAGCCCATGACCTTTTGGTGCAGAGGCCAGGCCACTTACTTTAAAATTCCAAAATAGTGCACTGGCGTTGGCCTTATCAGAGAGTATGCTCTCTAAGTGCCCGTTGTAGATACACACGTGAAACCTCATTAGTATCAAACCTCATTATCTGTATTTGAGTTTACAAAAAAGAAAAAAAAGGACAAAAAAATAAAACAAATATACAGCATTTCTGTTTGTCTCCCTTTAAATAAATACACGCTAAACACCAAAACACAGCATACCAAGGGCTTGGACTAAGAGGAGATTGTATAAAGCAAAACAAATATTTTCAATAACACTCTGGCGCTGTTTCAGGGATTTATTTTTCAAATTTTCAAGCCCTTGATATGTGTCACTTTCATTTATTGCACCACAAGATAATATTGCATAGGATGTAAGCTGTAACCAGCTCCTCGTTGCCCAGCCATGACACTGTGTGTGTAAAAAAAAAAAAAAAGATCCATAAAGCTCTGATGCAGACAAATTTAGTAGTGAAAGCCAATTTGTTTCGGTTGAATGGTCAGAAGTTCATAAATGCAACTAAAAGAACTCATTTCATTTATGCCAGCAAGCATTTATATTTTTACAGGCCTCGATGTGCCAGTGGGAGCCTGGTAGACCCACTGTGGTATAAAGATAAAAAAAAACAAAAAAAAACTGTTGTGCTTGTTGCCTCCCCGAAGATGCCTCTTCTGAGAGATGGAAAATCGATGACCTTGTCAGACTCTATCTAGCAGTCCTGATTATCGCTGCAAGTGGAAGTTCTTCCAGCCTTGGACAGGAAGAGCTTTCCGCTGGGACAGACGCAGACCTCGTAGAGAATCTGAGCATTTCCAGAAACCCCGTCCTTGCTCTTGGGCAGGCGCGGCATGCGCACCGTCTCAGCATCCAGCACCAGCTGTACAGCAGACAGCACGGAGAGCAAGGACGATTAAAGGAGAACAACAAAGATCCAATGAAAGAGCAAGGAAATATTACTCTGTTTCAGTTTTTTTACTTCATGCATGCAAAATAAGACACAGGGAGCTAAAGAATTATCTATTTAATACCTAACCAGTGCATGACGACATGATAATAACCATTTAAAAAAAGGTCTGGCACTAAATCAGCTTAAAATGAGAGAACATGAGCATTAAAGTTAAGTGCACATTAACATGCAGTTATCATCCTCACAGCAAGAAAAGAAAGATGAGGAAGTGATACAGCACACAACTACTCTGTCATATAAATGCGCTGCTCTACTGAGAATGAATTCAAAAAAGGTCAAATAAGTGCTGATACAAATGCCTCTAACGTGCTCCAGTCAGCTCGCTGCACCACAGCCATTAGTCAGAACCGATTCAGCCACCAATTACCAAAACTCACTCTAAACACTAACAAGGAAACAGCAAAACACAACCCACAAAAACATACAAAGCCCAAACAGATGTTTCCAAAGTTCAAAAGAAAGGGTTAGGGTTAGATGAGATTCTCACTGCTTTAGAAAGAGCTATTTTTTTGAATGTGTTACACTATGTTCTATTAATAAGAAAGATAAAGAAGCTTTTTAAGTGCCAGCTGCCTGTAAGGTGTTTCTAGACAAAAATGTTCAATAAAAGGAACGAGCACAGCTCCTTTCAAACTGCACTCAAGCTCCCAGGTGTGACCCGAGAGATTATAAAAAGGTAGCGCAGCATGTTTGCTGGAAAAACATGCTCTCTATATTCCCTCTGTGAGCTAAAGGAAAAAGCGGGCCTGAAGATGGCTTTGTAGCAATCAGCAGGCAGTGAAAAGTGGATTTTCGTACCAGCCCTTCTTTAGACTGCAGAATGACATCCATGTTGGAAGCAGCTTCAATGTTGCCAGCCAGAGCTTTCATAAAAACTCCTTTCGGTGCATCCATACTGAGAGAGCGAGTCGGGGACTCCAACCTAAAGAAACATCTCAGCTTTAAAAAAAACACCATTTTATCCATTTGCTTGTTTATTTCACCCGAGCAACAATATTTCAAAACGTTTAAAGATCCTTACTCTTGACTTGATTTGACATAGTAAGACTGAAGCTAAACCCTTAAACCTTATAGTCTTGTATTTTTTTTAACAGATTGTTCTGAAAAACCAAATAATACACAAACTCTGAAACGCTCACCTCAGCTCTTTCAAAATTTCAGATCTCAGCTGAGGCACCTCCACTGAATGCTGGAACAGCGCTCCTTCAGGACCTGTAAACAAAGATACACGAACATCAAGATCTGTTACAGAATTTAATAGAGTCCAGGAGCCTGATATGGTCACAACACACACCAAACATGTTTAATAAAACAATAAGAGTAGCTTTGCTGACAGTGGCATTCGTGGTGTGTTGGCCAGTTCACCTCTTTGTCCCAGACTGAAGTATTTTAACACTGCACTCACCAGCCACTTAATTAAGCACCCCTCTTCAACTGCTGTTAATGAATAGCTATCTAATACCTAATCAGCCAATCACATGGCAGCAACTCTGTGTATTTAGGCATGTAGGCATGATCAAGATGACCTGCTGAAGTTCAAACTGAGCAACAGAATGGGGAAGAAAGGTGATTTGAATGATATTAAATGTAGCACAACTGTTGTCAGATGGGTTGCTCTGGGAATTTCACAAACTGCTGATCTACTGGGATTTTCCCACACAATCATGACTAGTGTTTATAGATTTATGTCTGATAAATATCCAGTGAGCGGCAGATTTCTAGCTGAAAATGCCTTTTTGATGCCAGGACAATAATCAGACTGCTCTGAGCTAGAAAGGGAACAGTAGAGCCTTACTCATTACAACCAAGGTATGTAGGAAACTACCTTTCCTGACTCGTGTTAGCTAAGAACAGGAAGGACTCTTTAGAGCAACTGAGCATTATTTAAACACCACAGCCTACCTGAATATTGCAGCTGATTGTGTCCGCCCTTTATAACTGTAGTGTACCCATCCTCTAATGGCTGATTCGAGTAGGAAAACCCACCATGTCACAAAACTCAAACTGGTTTCTTGAATAACCTCCACAGTCATCGGATCTCAGTGCAGTAGAGCACCTTTGAATCAGTGGTGGGACAGGAGATTCTGATGATGGATGTTCAGCCAACAAATCTATAGCAACTGCGTGATGCTGTCACGTCGTTGTTGAATAGAAACTCTGAGGAGTACTATGAAGGTGTACCTAATAAAGTGCCAGGTGAATGTAACTAAAGTTTTTTAGACATCACCTGTCTTCAGAGGATGAGGGGCTGCTGACTGTAATCCTCTAATATTTATCTCAAAGCACTGCAGTGCAGTAAAAAATTGTGGATTGTGTCGTTGTGTAAACATTGTTTTTTTTTACAGAAAAAAAAACAGAGGCGGGCTGTGTGCCTACTTTGACTTGAGAAAAATTCAGGCAATGCTGGAGCAGAGAAGTAAATCTGGATCCAAACGCTGCCACACTTGGAGCCAACTGTGAAAGATGTAACCACTCCACAAACACTGAGAGTACAGAAGTTTTGTTTTGAGGATTCCTGGAAAAACAGCTCCCGCTGCCTGCTGCTCTCTGCAGATCAAAGTGACCCCGGGCGATACGAAGCTATCGGCTGACACTCTGTTCAACATTAATCAGTCATCACAGCGTGTGGCCAGCGGCACACATAACCATTAACGCATCACACCGGAGACTAAGATTAAAAACAAATTACAGAAATATCCCATCAACCCTTTGTTCAGTAATATGATAAACTGTACAGTATTGTGGTTTGGTATCTAATTTTTCTGTTCTCTCTGTGTAGTTAAAAGATATCCACACACTCAGCTGTATGACACCTATGACTGTGAAAATGACTGGGCTGTCTCTGCCCTTGGGTGCTCAGTTGTAGAACTGATATTTGCCATCAAACCAAATTGGTCCCTTTGAGTCTACATCTGTCGTCAGTATTATCAATTTTTCAGGTTTTCCCCCCCAAAACCCTTCCACCAAAAGGTCTGTGCTACATCTAAGGAAACACAGCACGCTGTGGCCATTGGCGTACCTGTGACTCGTAGTTTATCTGGCCCAATCTCAGCCTTGTCGCCATCTGCAGTGAACAGCATGTTGTCATTGTGCGAGTTAATGAGCAGATTTCGAGTGTGTCCCTGAGCCTCTTTTGGACCTGGAACAACAACGACAACAACAACACCTGAAGGGGTTTGGCAATAAGACATGAGTAAGGTATAACCATGAAAATCTATCATCATTCTCTTCCTGTGATTCAGTACAATGTGCTCAGAGAGTATAAGAGACACTTTCCCAATTTAAATCAGTGTAGACGTGGAAAGGGGAGAGACAGCGGCCACCTGCTGGTGAGAAACACACTGATTAAAAATGCGTAACCCTATTACCGCTTTGGTCTGAAACGTAACTCATCTGAGGTTACTTTACTTTGCCCTTCACTCCATCAGCACTGAGAGAAGCTGATCTAAAACATGTAGATCACTCAGTGAGATATTTAACCTCTGTCAGGGCCCACAACTGTGAACAGACATGCTTGTTCCCTAACAAGCATTTCAGTTTTATTCACAGAGGCCCAAGAGTATGCAGGATATGCTTTTTATGGCTTAATGATCAAGGACACATAACGGCACTATGGAACACAACAATTTGCTGGCCTTTTAATTATGACAAAATCCCCCAACGTGGCAGTCGGTGAGCCATAAAAAGATGCACAAATGTGATCCTCCACGGGCCTCTGGCCCTCACGTGTAATACAGAAGGATCCAGAAGCATGGATAGAGAAAAGGAACGCTGAATTTAATGGCTTTTAAATGGAAATCTAAGAGATTATAAATTGAAATATGGCCTCTTGTCTCTGCTAATGCTGGATGAGAAATCCCTGCAGTGCACCAGTGTCTTCACTGTCACTCTGAGTGTCACTCATCAGTGGGATGTGATGTGTGTGTGCTGCATGTTTTTTGTGTACATGTGTCCTCTCACCCACAGATATCCTCTCTATAACGTCACCATTTTCATTGCGGGCATTAAGGGAAACATTCTCCGATGAGTGTACTAGAAGTGAAGAGTCCTGTGGAGATTAAAAAAAAAAGAAGCTATATTACACAGCCTGTGGAAAAAAACATCAATCTGCAACAGAAAAATGATAAAAATTAGAACATTTGCATGTATGAACTTGGACAAACAGGTTTTATGTGAGGTTTTTAGGCACGCTGGCTCTGCAGGTAGCACTGGTTCACTGGTCAGACCATTTAGACAACACTAACTAATGGATTGTAAAAGCATTCATGATTCCCTGAGGATAACTCCTACCGACTTTCATTGCCTGACTCTAACGCTGCCATGAGGTTGTTAATGTGAGGTTTATTAGGCTATGAAGACAGCTCTGCAAAATTAGCATCTATAAAAAAAGAACGTTTATTTGAATAGTGCCCATTAAAATCAGCATTACAAAACTGCTTTACAATAACATAATATACACAATAAAATACAAAAAAGTCAAAGTTATCAGAAGATTTAAAACCAAAGTATATACTCTATAGATAAAATAGTGCATTGTCAAGAATCAAATACAATAGAAATAAAAAGGTACATATTAGAAATATACTCATTTTATTTGATTAAAAAATGAATAAAGCTTCAGAAATTTAACATTTGCAATATAAAAGTCAGACTTGTTTAGGCAGGTTTTTCCATAGCAGAGGAGCCCAAACAGCAAATGCTCACTCGCTTTTAGTTTTTAAGCATGAGGTAAGAAGAGTTCCTGCCTCAGGATCTGAGGCTCCTCACTGGTTCCAGTCTATTCCAGTATCTCTTCTGGAACCAGGTCAGGAAGGGCATTCACTCCTGACACCCTGACAAGTCCTCATATGGGGACATTAGATTTAGGCTTTTCTGCACTTTATATTTCACTCGGGTCATTAAAACATTTTAACTTTGTGGTGGTGACGTTATTTCGCTCTGCTTTAAAATAAACAATATGAAGACCACACATTTATGTGTCAGAGGTCCAAAATAACATGATATTTAGAATCCTCATATATAATTTCTTATATGCCTATATGTTCTCAATTCAAAAGATGACAATAAGAAACACAGATTTAAATAGTACTAAATAGCATTATTTTCGCATTGACCTTCAGATCAATCTATTAACAATCAAGGAGAGGTCCAATTTGACATTTTAAATCTATTTAAAATCTATTTCTATTTAATCTGTTTAATTAAATATATTACAATCATATTATATTATATTATATTATATTATATTATATTATATTATATTATATTATATTATATTATATTAAATATGTTGGGAATACACACAAGACTTGTGAGAATCAGTTTCTAAGATATGGCTAGGCTTTTTGTCAATTTTTTACCAATAAATCCTAAAGTTGACCTTGATGACCTCAGTGAATGTAAGCCAAAATTGAATGGATTGTTAACATGACCCCACTCGACACGCCTACACAGTTTTGATCAGAATTCATTCAAAACTGTGAGCTTATAGTGTTTACAGACAGAAAGAATGACATGCATGCACAGAAACACTACCAAAAACATAACCTCCTTGATGAAGTTAATAACAGTAAGAATAATAGTGAGTACGTGGCTAAAACTAATTACAGATTGTATTCTAGCTCTTCTCAAATGGAAGCACCTCAAAAGTGAGGTTTGCATTAATAGCAAACCCAGATTTCTGACAGCCTATATAATTTTGGAAGGACAAAGAACTGGATAACAGCCTTTTTCAGAATAAATGTATTAAACTTTTATTTCACTGAAAATGTTCATTTTAGAAGATTTTCAGATATTCATTTTGGTTAGATAGTCTTAACTGGGAGATAACACTGAATGTTACTGTTAGAACAATAATGATGATATGATAGGTTTCTGTACAATGTGGCCAAAAGGCAGAACATACTGAAAAAGGATAGGTCCTAGTGTAGAACCCTGTGGGACTCCATATGTGGTCAGAGGAGGTGGTCACCAACAGAAACTGTGTTACAGGGCTGCGCCACCAGTGTTGGAGCATTTCATAAACCATTCCCTTAAGCTTCAGCACGTGGCTCTATTCCTGTAAGCAAGCTAGCTTGTTAACAATAGCATTTAGACCAGAGCGCCATAAAAAAAAAAGGTAGCATGGCGCTAAACTCAAGAAGCTTGGTGTCATTTTCTGATTACCAACTTTTTTTTGGTGACTTTAATTACACGTTAAGTTCATAAAAAAATACGAATACTGCTATTTATTTTGTTTTTTAGTTGAACAAGATGTTTCCTTCCAATCATTTATGGGCTAACACATTAGGCATTTACAGCTGTCGACTTGGATTATTTTACAAACACTTTACTGATATATTATTAATAATATTAATTGTTAGCATTATGATCAGGCAACCATTAGGAGACATTGAACATCCTAATGGGGGAGGATAATCACCAGCCAGACTGAAGCATTACTGACCAGAAAAAGTGCTATGGGCTACTGTTTATTAAGGCTGACAAATAATGCATTATTATCAAGCTATTTATTATTTTTACCTAAATATTTGCACAGGATGTGACAGCAAGTAATTAGGTCTGTATAAAGAGACAGAGCAAAACCCCCCCCCCAAAAAACCCACACACACAAATATCCACTGTCATAAAATGTTTAAATGAAGCAGCTTAGCAATAAATCTCTTTTGCTCCTTTGTAGCTGTGGGGAAGACATGCTTCTAAAAATGGTCTAGGAAAGCAAGTTTTCATGTGGAGGGCAGCAGGATGTCTCTCTGAGCACTGAATCACTTTAGAAATACATAGAACACATTAGAAAATGTGTCCATCCATAAATGAGGAATACATTGCCTTTTTAATGAGGCCCGTGAAGCAAGAAAAAAAATATTGCTGCTATGAGCAAGAAAAGCCATAACATGTAAACAACTGCAGCAAAGTGTTCCCATCTGCTGCTAGCAGGCGGGCCATAAACTACTTTCCACCACAAATATCCCTGAGGTTAATGGAGAGCTCAGCACACCACCACGTGCACTGTGTGCTACTGCCAAATCCAGTTTGTTCTGACACATCTCCTAAAAAAAGTACTGTCAGAAATATGCAGCTCTCTCACTACAGCTGGATAAAAACTGCCTGAGTGTCTGTGAGGAATTAGATTTAGATGATAAGATGACATGCAGTCTCCACAGATCCAAGACACACTCAAGTTTAAGTTTGGTAAACAGTGAGAAATAATGGCCAGCCTGTCAGGCTACTTAACTGAGCAAACAGAAGTTTGAAAATGAATGGGGAAGAAGACGAAAAACGGAGAGAAAGAGAGGGGAGAGGGGAGGCTTATCTCAGAAGAATGTGGCGAAGAAAAGCAGGGGAAAAAAGTTTGCGTTCCTGATTGGCTTACTTCTCTGCTGTGGATCTCCTGAGCATAGAGAGGGAAGAGGAACTCAGACTCGCCGTACTCCAGCTTAACCCCGTCTCCATGTACTTGTAGTAGTCCCATCCCTTCCTATGATCAAAATGAAAGCAAGAGGTTACATATTTAGACAAAGGCATGCTAAGAAGGCGAGGAATGTGGTTTGGCTCTATGTTTCCTCTATCACTTAGGTCTTTGCCTAAGGTCTCTCCACCATAGTGTGTACATGTGCATGCAAGAGTGTGTGTTGGCTTGCAGCTCTGTTCATAAATCCACAGTTGCCATCTGGACTTGAGACAGAAAGCTGACAAGTCTCCATGAAATAACAAACACATTTACTCTCCTGTTTAGACAGCAAAGTAGGACTTAATGATGGATAATACGATTGCTGCTAGACATTACAATAATAAGCAGGTAATAGTCAGCATATTAAAAGATGGGCTAATCAACAAAAGCTTATACTAAACATTTAAACATACCATTTGAAAGGAGAAAGGAAAAACAATCCCAACTGAAAACATGGTGTGCAAATGTGAGCTGTGCATACCGTGTTGAACCACATCACTCTGAGGATCCAGATGGTGAGGGCAAAGTTGACCACCAGGATGACAATGAGCAGCAGCACAAACAGGTAGAGACAGCGCTTCCTCCAGCCATAGATGCCAATCTTGTAGAGTTCGTCGGGCACCGGCCTGGGCGTGCTGCTGCCCTCGGTGGTGGTGACATACTGTTCCCGCACCATCTGTCGCCTGGCCGTCACATATGAAGACAGGTACACAGGCGATGGAGTAAAAAATCAAAAATCAAAATCAAGGATACCAGTAAAGATATCCAAGATAAGTTTGAAATAAATTTGTCAGGCAAGAGAGAATTATTACAACAACCTGTGAACATAATGCTAATAATAATCTCACCTTATTTACTGATCTAGTGAACCTCTTAAGAAAGTACTGTAAAGGTCTGTATTTGGTCTTTACCTGCTAAATATGTTCTTGCCCACCTTATCACTCTGTATCTATCTCGCATTTAGAGCTGGGGAGTTGGTAAAGAGTGAGTATGAGGTCTTTCTTGGAATAAAACTCCTCCTTTGTGGATCACAAACAATGCTATGATAGAGGTGATATTTGCTCAAAGCAGCAAAGTTTACTCAAATCAAAACTTTTTATAAATCTTTGACTAAGGGGAACTGTGAAAATTCATTAAAATTCTCTGCGTCTCTGTTTTGATCGTAATTAAAATAAAGTTAATATAAAAATATTGATTGCAGCGTTGAGTGAACATTGCTTAAAGCATTCTGACAACAGGAGCACCAAGAAAGGCAGCACAAAACAGCCCCCCCAACCCCCCCTCGAAAAAAAGAAGAAAAAAATAAAAACACTATATTAAGTTTCGCACGCTCAGAACCTTTTACCTTCTTCATCACTTCATGCATTTACAAGTGAAATGGTGCTGCCAGGAGCCTTCATCAGAATCGCTTTACAAGAGTCTCTGAGCAAATCAAGTGACTAAGAAGCGTCTCGGTGTGCAACTAATTGGTTTTTGCTGTTAATTTAAAGCAGTTTCAAGTGTGAAGCTATAATAATTAATAGCATCCATCCATTTTGTCAACCAGTAATCCAACTAAAGGTCCAGAGAGACAGGTCAGGAGCTGAAGCCTATCCCAGTTCACACAGAGTAAGAGGCAGGGTTCAGCCTCTACTCGTCGTTAGGCTGATGTATAACGCATCTATATGTATTTGCTGCACACACTTTCTATCACTTCAAGGAAATGACCAAACATTTATTTTCCTTTGCACTCTAAAAATATGAGATGTTTGTCTTTAATATGTACTTTTCCTTTTCCCCCCTTTCCTTTAAAGAAGGACCTTTTTCTCACTAATATGAAAAAGAAAGTTATAAAGTTCTTGTGTGTTCAGTTCTTCAGAGTATTATTTGTTTTGTATTCTCGTTTTTGTTTACTTTAAAGGATTTATGTTTGAAGTCTTATAGTTTTCTCATAGTGGGTTTGAGTGTTTGTTTTCTGTGTATTCTTTGTCTGTATCCCTAGTAATGTCTCTGTTTATTCTCCCTTTGTGTTTGTCATGTCTGCATGTCTCAGTCTCAATGGTAGTTTCCTGATTTATTTTGATTGGCTCTTGTCCTACTTGTGTTATGTTCAGTTTTGTTCCCCTGACTTCACCTGCGACTTGTTTTCCCCAGCTGTGTTGCATCTTCCTAATTACCTCATGTGTATTAAAGCCTTCAGTTTCCCTCTGGTCTTCATTGTGTCATTGTCGTACTTCTCCTTATCTTAAGTTTGCTGGTGCTAGCTAATAAAGCTGCACTTTGAGTTTACTTTTGTCTACGGGTTCCAGCATTTTGGGTCTGCTCTGCCCGTACCACACAGCCCACCTTGACAATATTTTCTGGTACTGCAGTGTGCAGAGAACTTGGAGTTGTATTGGTAACTCATTGAAGTGTTACTGAGTATTCATAACCAGCCACTTTGGACATACAGTGAGTGAAAGCATTAGATGGAATGAATCAGGCCAAATTAAATTAAGCTATTAGAACAGAGTGAACTTGTATTGATCGGAGAGTTAGAACAACGACCAAAAGAAACTTAAATTAACCTGAAAGGAACTAATATAGATTCACTGGTAGCTGATACAAATCAGGATTTAAAACCAGACCTGACCTGGAAAGGGAGGGAATTATATTTTTGTTTTTCTATTTTTATTTGTCTCCTTGTTTTATTTAATTATCTCTGGGATTTGGATCCAAATAGTAAAGTATTCATATTTTGCACTCACACAAACACACATTTCTTGTTTTTATACTTAGATGAATTATTCTTGAATGAAGACATTGATCTGACACATGTAAAATTTGGTGAACACAGGGTAGAGATGATGGAGGAAATAAAGGGGGACAGTGCAAAGAAGAAGGTAAAGGAAAAATAAAAGGGGGGAAAGAGGTAAAAAAAAAAAAAGAAGGGATAGAAAGGAGGAAAAGACAGAGGCAAAAAAAAAAACAATCCCCCCTTTATACATAAACATCAAAGGATTTGAGCCATAATTGGTGGTAAATAATTTTAAATGCAACGTTTCTATCAGCTCAACAAATGTCAGCAAACACACAAATTGTTCGTATGCATTTTGTTGCACAATGTGTTGCTAGCTAAAGGCCCAACTGCAGTATTTTACAGGGAGAGAAAAGAAATAGAGCTAACTCCACTCAGAGACGGAGAAAGATAAGAAAGACAGGACAGATAGGGAAGAAGAGGGGTTAGATTTAAAGGTAAGGACTGCTCAGTGGTATGTGATAAACTGTAAATGAAAAGCTTACATGTAAGCCTTGTGTTTTTAAATCAGATTTTTAGTCTGTACATGTGATATTATGTTATGATTATGTTATGAGGTGGACTACCTGTGTTATTTAAAGGCAGCATGAAAATACTCTGCAGGTTACTGCAGGATAAACTGATTAGTTTGCTGTACTGTGATGGATTTAAAGTGTTTGTGACTCATGCACAGTGGCTGTAGTGCTCATGTTCAGAATTCAGTTGCATAAAGGGGAGCAGGGATGAATTTTAAGTTAAGGTGATACTGCTTAGATTCATTCACAGAATTAAACCTTCATATTAACTTTATCCCGTGTGTGAAAAAAGACAGCATAAACAGTATACTGTCAGTGTGGAGGATGGACATAAAGGACAACTCATGACCATCTGCTGACATCTTGTTTAATTCAGTTGTGTACATCCACAAAGAGCAGCAGGACAGCTGATCAGAGCCTGTACATTAAGAAAAATCTAAGGGAGGTCTCAATAGACATTACACCCTCTACAATGTGGGCGACAGAAAGTAGAGCTTTATTTTGTTTTCCTTCTGTTTGAGTTGCGATCTCTTATTCTTAGTTAAAAAACAAACTGTTGCTGCCCATCAATCTGGCAAGGGTTATAAAGGCCAGGTCTGAACAATATAGAGTCATTCATTTCACACTGAGAGAAAATCTTCACAAGTGAAAAACATTCAAGCCAGCTGCCAATCTTCCCAGGAATGGATGTTCCAGCAAATTCAAGCCAAGATCAAAAAGTGCAATTTCTACGAGAAACTCTAAGAAAGCTAAGAGTTAGAGTTCAGACTCTACACACCTCTGTCAGAATGATAAATGTTAAAGTTCATAAAGGTACAATTAGAAAGATACTGATCAAGTATGGGTTGTTTAGGAGGGCTGCCAGGAAAATTCTCTTTTCTCTAAAAGGAATATAGAAGGATGGTTTAGGTTTACAAAGTTTCATCTGAAGAAACCACAAGACTTCTGGAACAATCCTTTAGACAGAGGAGTTCAAAGTGGAGATTTTTAGCCATAATGCAAAGCACCAGGAGAAAACTAAACACAGCATATCTGCAAAAACATCTCATCACAACTTTCAAGCATGGTGCTGGAAGGCTGGAGATGTGGGTTTGTTTTGAATTCACAGGACCTGAGCACCTTGCAGTCATTGAGGCACCTATTTACCAGAGTATCCATCCATCCATCCATCCATCCATCCATCCATCCATCCATCCTCTTCCACTTTTCCAATATGCAGGGGGGTTGAAGCCTATCCTTGCTGTCATTAGGGTGGGCGGCAGGTCTCTAGTTTATCTCGAGGCTAACACAGAATGAGTGGCAACCATTAATCCTCACATTGGCATCTATATTCAATTAAGAATTGGTAATTAAGCTAAAAGGTGCATGTCTTTGGACTCTAGGACAAAGCCAGAGAAACTGGAGAGAAACCAGACGAGCATGGGTAGAACAGACAAACTCCACACAGAAAGGCTCCACACAGTCTTGGTGGACCCGATCTCCAACCACTGCACCAACATGCTGCCCATACCAAAGTATTTTTAAACAATAGTAAAGTATTGTTAAATGTGAGCCTGTCTGACAGACAGCTAAAGCTTTGCCCAAATTGGGTTGTGCAATAGGACAATGATCCTAAGCACAGCAACAAATTGACAGAATGACAGAAAAGAGAATCAAGGTCAATAATCAATAATCAATAATCAATAATCCAGTCAAAGCCCAGAACACAACCTGACTGAAATGCTGTGGTGGGACTTTAAGAGAGCTGTGCATAAAGAAACCTCAATGAACTGAAGCAATGTTGCAAAGAACTGTCAATCTGCAGGGCCCACAACTTCTATACATGAAGCCTGAAGACCTAATTCCTGATCCTATTGGTCTTGGTAGGAATGAAGAGTACAGCTCGAGCTGGTGTGGATGAGGGAATTTATCCAGTTGTCTTCCTTGCTAACCCTGATTAGAAGAAACCTGGAGACAATGACATGAGAAATTGATAAAGTCATACAGAAAAGGATTACTTCAAGTTATTGGTGCTAAAGGGGCGATCGTGGCTCAAAGCTCAAAGAGTTGACAGTTCGTCTTATAATCGGAAGGTTGCCAGTTCGAGCCCCGGCTCCGACAGTCTCGGTCGTTGTGTCCTTGGGCAAGACACTTCATCCGTTGCCTACTGGTGGTGGTCAGAGGGCCCGGTGGCACCAGTGTCCAGCAGCCTCGCCTCTGTCTGTGCGCCCCAGGGCAGCTGTGGCTACAATGTAGCTTGCTATCACCAGTGTGTGAATGTGTGTGTGAATGGGTGGATGACTAAATGTAGTGTAAAGCGCTTTGGGGTCCTTAGGGACTAGTAAAGTGCTATATAAATACAGGCCATTTTTAAAGGTTATTCTACAAGGACCGAGGTGCTC
>VUQR01019653.1:0-17216 GCA_015108515.1 Hemichromis elongatus
CCATATCACCCTATTAGAGCACTTGGCTCTCACACTGCAGGCTTACTTGTTGTTCCTAGAGTATTTAAAAGTAGAATGGGAGGGAGAGGCTTAAAACTTTCCTTTTGACAAATCATATAGTTAGGGCTGGACCAGGTGACCCTGAATCCTTCCTTAGTTATGCTGCAATAGACGTAGGCTGCCGGGGGATTCCCATGATGCATTGAGTTTTTCCTTTCCAGTCACCTTTCTCACTCACTGCGTTAATAGACCTGTCTGCATTGAATTGTACCTGCTACTAATCTCTGTCTCTCTTCCACAGCATGTCTTTATCCTGTTCTTTTCTTCTCTCACCCCAACCGCTCACAGCAGATGGCCCCGCCCCTCCCTGAGCCTGGTTTTGCCGGAGGTTTCTTCCTGTTAAAAGGGAGTTTTTCCTTCCCATCGTCACCAACATGCTTGCTCATAGGTGGTCATATGATTGTTGGGTTTTCTCTGTATCTACTATTGTACAATATAAAGCGCCTTGAGGCGACTGTTGTTGTGATCTGGCGCTATATAAATAAAATTGAATTGAATTAAAGGTTTACTTACTGTTTCCATAGGGCTAAAGGGGGTAAGTGACCGCCAGGTGCTGCTGATCAAATAAACCTGATTAACTGATTATCAGCAAGTGTGATCACCTCCATCAAAGCTGATATTTTGGTAGGTTGATTGTCTGGAACATGTAATTTTACAATCATCCCAGGAGTGGAGATCCCAGCAAGATGCAATGCTTAGAAATAATGCAAACAAGCCAGAGTTACATCTGAAACTGTACAGGCCTCAGCATGATAAATGATAAAGCTCCTGACAGGATACTTAAAAAGGACCGAAGAAGTGTTCCTTTTGTGGAAAAGTTGCCAAGAGCTGGACTGCCAAAACTTGATGAGAGATGAGAACAAAATTAAACTGTTAGGTCATATATGGTAAAAACTAAACACGGCATATCAGCTCAAACACCTCTCATGGTGGAGTGGTGATGGTTTGGGCTTGTTCTGCAGTCACTGACTGGACCACAAAGCCCTCTAAGTAGCATTCTGGGAGGCAGTGAGGCCATCTGTCTGACAGCTAAGCTTTGCTAAAATTGGGTCATGCAAATGATCCCAAGCACAGCAGAAAATAATCAAGGTGTTGCAATGGAAATGCAGACCTCAAGCCTGAAACATCGTGGATGTTACCACAATGTTGGTTTGAGAAACATCACCTAAAAGGCCACGTTAGACTACCAGGCTTTTTAGAAAGCTTTTTTTTTTTTTTTTGGAGATTCGATCAGGTTTCCTTTTACTTTTGTTTATGAAGCTAAATGAAAATAAGAATTGCTCTTCATTTTTAGATGCAGTAAAGTTGAGAAATACTTTATTTACAAATGCTGACCTTCTACTAACAACATCACTCTTTCAGGTGAATCCACACAGGGAGTGAATTACTCACTTTGAAGCTGACCTTTGGTCCCTAGCAGACACTCCAGGCTCTGATTGCCTACTGTAGATGACCTCTAATGTATTTATTATCCTGTCATATGTCAATCACTGGTCCTGCTCCCCTCTGAGTTGAGAAAAGTTTAATATAGGACACGCCCACTTCACTCTGCCAGCAGTTACTTCTTCAGTCGTTGTTGACTTTCTGTGGTCTCTGGTTGCCTGATGTATGGACGTCATTTTACAGCTTGGGCACAAGTTTTCTATATGAATCCACGTTTCCACTTGATAGTTCATTTAGATCATTACTTACATGTTTCAGTGAAATAGTGAAGAAGAATCATAGGACACGATGCAGACGTGATCCAGACCTTTTATCGCTTAATCGCTTGTTTCTGCATTTATGCCTTTTCATTATCCAGACAAATTGAAACTTCCATATGCTATCAGCCTCCATTATTTTCTCACACACCCACACACGTATAAACGCATGTACGTGTTTTCACTGTTGCTGCCAAACCAATGAGGATTAAAATAAATAAGGATTGTTATTAATGTGAAGGGAGTGCAAAATGCTCCTGTGACTGATGACATCCATGGTAAAAACAACAGCTTGTTGGCTCGAGGACTGACTTATCGCATTAAAAGATAAACAGTAATAGCAAAGGGCTTGCCCCGTCAACTGTAGCAACCGCTGGCTTATTTCCTGTGTTTACTACAGTATGTGCTCCTTGTGAAAATGAAGTATTGTGTTTAATAATGGGTTTTATTTGTGTCCAATGTTTTTCTGGCACTATCAGAGCAACCCAAAATCTTTCCACATAAAATCGTTTTGTTTTTTTTACAATGGTTGTCTTTTATTTTTGTTGTCTTTCGTTTTTGTTTTTTTTGTTACATTTAAGTGTGACGTGCTGAAAGTGTGCATCACTGTTTTTTAACTTGAAAGTCTGTTCATAATACAGCACAAAATAACAGAATAATATTTCTCCTGAACAAAACTTTGTTTCTCTGCTACAAAATATCTTGCCTGTTGAGTTTACTGAGGGCACTTAGCCTCAAAAAGGTATTACACAACATGAAGTAAAAACCCTTTTTCTTGGAATCTGCTCTATTTCAAATATGCGTAAAACATCCAAGGTTTTGGAGGGACTGGTACATAGTTTTTATTTTGATTTTGTTTTCCTTTGTTAGCTTCAATCCATTGCAGTTTTGGATAGTTTTAAGAGTGGATTTTTTTTTTCTTTTCCTTCACTTTAGTTTTTATTGATTAGAAATGTCTGGTTACTGTCGGGTTCTTATTAGTTTTGGCTGTTTGTCCCATTTTTGAAAACATGATAGGTTTGGGATTTTTCAGATCGCAAGAGTTACGAAGTTCAGAACCGACAATAACAGGATGAACTAAACATTCGCAGTTAAGTCGTGATCTTCTTTTCAATAAACATATGCACCAGCGTCTCCTCGGGCTGCTTGGGCTGAAAAATCGACAGAGACTTAAAAATCACGTTAGCTTTAAAAAGCACGAGATATCAATTCGGTTTGATCTAGCTCTTATTTTTAATTTTAAAAGTAAATTACTTTTTTTAGTGTTTACATTTGAGATTTATTAGTTAATTCATTATATTTGGTTTCATTTTTAATAGTTTTAGTTTGCTACAGTAACTTTGGTGCATAGATCTTCGCTAAAGGCAGCGGGTAGAGGTTTGGTTTCCATTAACATAAAAATAGGACTGTCTGCCGAGGAGCTGATGTATATGGGTGCAGCACAAGTATTAGTCTGCAAAAGTGAATCCAAGCTGGAGCCTTGAGGTGCTTATGATTCACAGAAATTTGTAACGATCATTAAAAGCAGTGATACCTGTGCCGTACTGGGAGATTAGCATAAATATGCTCTATGCCCAGCTAATGTTAATTACCCCTATGCTCTAGTGACTGCTTACACCTCCACAATTTAACTTACCAGCACAGACAATTTGTCAGCGTTTATATATTCGACAGCTCTTTGCAGACTTTCTTTCTGAGAGGGACTGTAGTTGGGCCAAGTTTGACTCTGACTGTTTGGGGACAAGTTGCCTCCCTGTGCAATCTCTTTGCAATCAAAAGCGGTCACCCGGCGGTTGAGTGTAAAGCATCCTCAACCTCTAGGTCACTGCAGCTACTTGCAATTTGTCACTGATTGCAAAAACATCAATGCAATCACTCGACAGTCATCGATTTCTTTTCTAGGTGCAAAGAGGTCGTCGTGCTATTTTTACTCCAGTGTGACTGAGCCATTAGTGAGCTGAAATTTGACACATATTGTTGACACCCGTTACTCTCATGCAACTTGTCCAAGTTTTAAAATTGCTATTGGTGGGAAACCGCAAGTGGAAGCGTCCTCTTGATGGAGCACTGCTAGAAATGAGCCGCTGTGGACGTGAAGTGTGCTTCTCTGGCGAAGGCTTGCATTCTGGGATTTTGTTTTTTTTTTCTTTTTTCAGGTTAAACATGACTGTGCAATAGCAGCATTTGGTATTTAAAAGAGAATGCCTTGAACTTTTAAGCCCGTGTACTTCTATATATCTTCTCCAGGAAAAACATTGAATCCAGGAAGCACGCCTACTGAAATAGTTTTTTCAACAGGGAATATTTGTGCCAAATCTTGGCGAACATCTCAGCAGAAGTAAGGTGATACAAGAATAAGTCCTTTCTCATTAATGCAACTAGAGAGGGAATAACACAAGCCTTTGTGCTTGTTTTAACTTGGATCTCAGTGTCAACACCGTGAAGGATTATTACAAGGCACAGTCATATCTCTCCCTGTCTCTCTGGCTGCCATCACACTCTAATGTCTGACAATTAAGATCTAATCTTTTCTACAGGCTCTCACAGCTAGCATGCCAGCCCACCGCTGATCAAGATAAGCAGCAATCACTTTGATTCCTGAATTAGAACGTAGGAACTGCCATCCCATCTACTCACATTACCGAGTACACTGCAACCATCTTTTATTCAGCCAATATTAAAGCTGGCACAGGCTTCAGGTTGACGTGCAAAGTAAAGAGGGCAGGGAGAAAAAGCATTCCTTCACTCTGAATTTGGAATGTTTCAGCGTTTTTGACCCAAACCCTTGCTTTTGTTCTGGGCCTCGCTTTTTCAATAATAAATAATGCATCTGGTTCATTAGTTTGTTCACTCCGAGGTGGACTGGGGAACTCTGTTTCACCTCCAGGTCATAAATCAAGGAGAAAAAGCTGTCAGCAAAAAGGAACTCGGGATTATAACATGCCTTCGCTGGCTCAGAGTGTCAGTTCCTATAGCATTTTTTTTTGGTACCCGTGTGTCCTCAAAGGCGCAGCGCTCTCAACTAATGACAAATATGTGTGTGAGATATTTGGCAAAGAGGACTTGTGTTTGATTTAGTTGGCTTTGAAACCTATATTTCAACCTCCAAAAGGCTGGCAAGTTCAGCCTGGCCAAGAAAACGGCCAAGTTTTCCATCAAGTGCTCGCTAACGATGACGGGAAAAGGAGCAGCGAGACGGCAGCTGGGTGCAATAGCTCCTCCTCTTGTTAGCTGTTTATCCCTGTGATTATTAAAGGAGAATTTGTATCATATAACCCTTTGCGTGGGTTTCGGAGTGGCATACTGTGACAACGCCTCACTCCTGTTGGATACACTCATTTGTTGCCCTTTTTTGTCTGCAGTCCTCCATCTGGTCCCTGTAGCCACTGGGCCACAATGACACACTGTGTCTACTTTGTATTAGAACCAATGCTGCCACTCTTTCCATGGGCAAAACTAATTTGTGCTCTCTCTATGGCTCACTGTTGGCCACCTTTCCCAGCATGAATGCGTATCGCATGCCCGTATGTTTGTGTCTGTTATGTATTAATTTAGCCGGCTGGCCTTTTCAGAAATCATTCTGTCATTTTAAATCTAAATAAATTCTGTTAATTCGAGTTACTTGCATAATGCATGGGCAAAAACGAGGCACACATCCAGCAAACAATTTATCCTACAGCATGTATTCCATTTAATAAAGTCTTTGTATGGAGTCAGTTCATCCAGCGGGAGTGACTCAGGGTCCAAGTTGGTTGAGCGGGCGCCCCGGGGCGACGATTGACTTACGCAGTCTGGTCACATTGCTCTTCGTGATTAGATCTCACCCTAATTAATTATTTCTGAGAAATTCGTAGCAGTGCGGGTCACATGACTCAACAAACGCACATACAGTGCTTTCCTTTGTGTGTTCGTATCTGTGCATGTGAGCCGCCTGCTGCCTCTCTGGGTCCATTTGGGTGGCAGCAGCCCAGGGAGTTTTGCTCTCATTAGGAGCACCACGGGCCAACTCGGCATTGCGCCATCCATGACAACAAATTCAACATGAGAAATGGTGCGCGTGTGCGAGACAAGGAGCCAGCTAGTGAGCGCAACACAATAGCCACAGTCTAAGCACAGGGTTAGAAGCATGAAACGGGGACCTTGTGTTTAACCAAATACTCATTTCTCCAACTTCTTTTCATAATACACTATGAATTATTATTCTCATACATTGCCTATATTAACAAACTCAAAATCAGTATCAGTATTACTCATGTAAATTTACAGCACTTTAAATACAGAATGTGATTACACTATTTAATGTTCTTGAAAGTGTCTGTGATTCTGTTCATAACTGCTATGGATGTGATTTTTAGATACTGCCGAGGTGAAGAGGGTGTCGGGTTTGGCTGTCTCTGGGTTGTGTCTCTGCTTTTTGCGGATGATGTGGTTCTGTGGGCTTCTGTGAGTAATGACAGCCACTTCACACTGGGGTGATTTACAGGTGAGTGTAAAGTGGCGGGGATGGGAACAGTAGAGTCCAAGTCTATGGTTCACAGAGAGAAAAAGGTAGACTACCCACACTGGGTTGGGCTGGGAATGAGGTGCTACCTCAAGTGGAGAGCTTCTAGTATCCTGTGAGATCATGAGTAGTGAGGAGTAGAAATGGAAACTGACAGCCTCTGCAGTGATCTGGACACTGTTGTGGTAAAGAAAGGGCTAAACATAAAGGCAAAGCAGGCTAATATACCAGTCCACCGTGAGGAACCGCTAACATAATAACCACAGCACACGACTGAAGGTCTGTGGCGTTTGCTAATGACATTTCAGTAAAGATGAGATTAGCTCAACTAATTACAGATTCAATTTCTGGTAGTAAGATTTTTCAAACACATGGTTAACAGTGTTAAAGGTTTGTTTGTAATGCAAATCATGACCTTTTCCTAAACTTAATCCCAATTCCTATGTGCCCCCCAGGCCAGGTGGGATAGCTAATCCTTCCAGCAAGAGTGCCAAGGTACAGTGCCCGGGAAGCAACCTGATTAGGTGTCTGAATCACCTCGCCAAGGAGCAGCAGGTCTTGCGTGAATGCATTCGTCAAGGAAGAGCTCTCCCTCGATTTGTATCTGTCACTACCATGAACCCTCCTACCTCCCACAAAGGCACATCACAAAATCCAGATAAAAAAAAAAAGGTTTAACACAAGCAGGAAACTATTAAACAGAAAAATAAAAAAGACAAAAGTGTTACAATAAAAAGGTCACTTCCTCTGCTGCTGAGATTTCTCGAGGCAGTTTATGCCTTAGATCTGGGGCTCTGACAGCAGCGTTTTTAGCTTTTAGCTTTGCTTCTAGAACAGTTACAGTACCAGACCAGGTGTATGTATAGCAGTAGGCATGAGATCAGTCAGCAGCAAGAGCTTTAAGATCTCAATCCTAAAACATACCGGGGGCCGTTGCAAAGAGGCTAAAACAGGTACATGATAGCTCACCTCTGTGGGCCGCAGCATATTTAGTCTTGTTACACGAGAACAAGCAGAGATAAAATAGCATTAAAAACAGCTGCAATCTTTTTAGGGAAATTAGTTCCGGGGTTCTGGTTTTTTGAGCATCATTGCTCACTATCATGAATTACTGGGAAACTTGATGGCATTAAACCATAATTTAAAAAATTTCCAGCTTCAGTTAGGCTTTTAACTTTGCGCACGTCGCTGCCTGCACATGCACTAGATGTCCTGGTTTCCCCGTGTCGGATACGGTGGCCTTATTAAAATGTCTTTCCAATTAACAGCTGTTAAAAAATTTTTTTAAAATCTATCGTCTACCTGTCTGTATATTTAGCTCTGGGATAAAAAATACCAAATCAAAGAGCAAGAAAGATAACTAATGAATGCACAGAGTGGATTTGAGAAGCTTACACTTTTTATTAACCTTGAAATTCAGCTTACATCGGACTCTATTGATTTGGTGCCTAAAAGTCAATAGCAGCCCCAATGACCTCGTGGAAGTGCATTGTCTCTTTATGGGATGCATGAAAGCAGCTTTGTACTGTAGTAGTGCACAGTCAGAAAGTGTGTGTGTGTGTGTGTGTGTGTGTGTGTGTGCGTGTGTGTGTGTGTAAAGTTTGGAAAAAAAATACTACTGAAACATTAACTGTCCTTGTCTTTAATACACATCAAACCTCGAAATCGACTCCGGCGGTGTGGAAGCAGTATCAACAAAGGGGGCCAGGCTACCCGCTGGAGTCTGGTATGAAACTCAGTACCTGCGTTACCTGAGAATTGAGTTGTGCTATCTGACACGAAGAGCTGGAGAGGACTTCACCGAAGCCAAGCCCATCTGGTAGATTCATGAAATATGGAGCAGACTAGTGTTAAAGGAGATGTGAGTTCTGGCTAATCAGCCGACTTGTTGGATAAGGTAGAGGGAGTGAAGACTGTATGCAAGCACAATTTGTGGCTTTGCAAATGTCAGGAAACACTGTGACTGCTGGGCAAACTCATACACACACACACACACACGGTCAGACAGGGGGCGCAATACGAGCGGCTCGTCTGCGCAGCTGTCTCATGTCGCCGCCGTGACCTCGCGCGCCTGATGACAGCAGGGAAAACAGAATTTGTCAAATCAGAGCCGCTGCTGATGAGGAATAACACAGATCCGTATCCCACACATTAGCGAGCCAATCAGAAAACAGGCCTGCCCTGGGAACAAAGGCAGCAGCAGAGCAGCGGGGCGGTGTGGGAACACGCGTGTGCGTACACAAACAGCAAGGAACAGAGCAGTGGAGGAGCGAACGCACGCCCACGCTCACTCCTCCGGCTGAGTCTGGCGGGGTGTCGGGTTGCGTCTGGCTGGTGTGTGTGTGTGCTTCTTCCTTTGTCCGATTCTCGGTTTTCACTCTGCTCATCATGTGTGGATTCGTGCACGTGTGTGTGTGTGTGCGTGAGCCTCCAGCAGGTCAGCTTCCCTTCTCTCCATAAGACACAGAATGCAACGACAAATAAGAGTCTGATTAGTTCCTTCCTTCCTCAATGGCACAAAGCCCGACCTAATCCTTGAGCAAACACGCTGTCTGCCGGGAGAGCAGGGAGGCTGATGGAGGAAGGAGAGAGTCCAACCTGTGGAGTGTTTGTCTTTAGGAGAGATAGAAGAAGAAGAAGAGCGAGGGGCAGATGCACTGATGGAGGGAGAGTGGGGCTGTGGGGTGGATGGAGCAGGAGGAATCAATGAAAGGCAGGATGAATGAGGTTTGGAAAGAAGTGTGTGTGTCATGGGGGGGATATGAACATATGAACAATGCAAGGAGGACAAAGATGGAGGTGTGCAAGGAGCGACGGAGGGATGAAAGCAGGGGATTAAACATGCAGGAGCTGAGGTGAAAAGGTAGCCGTCCCGCTGACCTGCGCCGAGAGTGAAAACCTGATTGGGAAATGAAAAAGGACCGCGGCTTGATGAATGCACACTCCTGTTTGCCAAGGCTAATGCTCTCTGTCCAAACACCCAGTGGTGTGGAAGGTGTGTCTGTACATGGGCAGAAGTCTTTCTTAGTGTTCAAGCTTGTGAGGAGCTAAACAAAAAGGAAAGAAATGAAAAAGTAGAAAAAAGAAAGCTGGCCTTGTGCATCTGTTTCCAACCACATACTCCATCCCCTCAGTCCAGTTCATCACAATGATCTGGTTGCAGCTGCTGGAGAATTAGAGAATAAATAAAAAAAACATCATGCCATTTTTTTCGGGTATCTGATTTGCCTGTGATGATTACAGTCACACGGCCAAGAGTCCTTTTTGCAAAATGTGGCCATGTGCTATTGTTTATTTTGTGGCTAACTCAGATTGCTTCACAGTGAAAATCAGTGCAGTCATTGTCTCCACTGATGGCCATGCTGGAGGCCAAAGCATCTTTTTGATTGTATCGATGGAAGAGGAAGGAAGTTTCAGAGATGGCTGAAGGGTTTTTATGCCGTTATATTTTCAAACATCGTTTCCCTGTAAAAATTGGCATGCGCCACATTAGCGATTTCAGCTTTCCAAAGCTTATAGCAGGTCAGCCACAGAAAACCAGCCAAGAAGAAACAGTGTACTGCTTTTCTTTTATCAGGATTTTATTGTCATTTTGAACATATTTGAGATTTCAGTGACAAGCGTTCAAAGAAAAAAACCTTTTTTCTTTTACAAGTAAATACCAATGCTGTTACAATTGTAGGCATGCTTGCTTTTAATGCTTTTGCCTCATTTTCCTTCTTAAGTTTTCTACAAGGCTTAGATTCTTCATGTGCACAATAACTTTAGGAGCATGTTTTCCATTTGTCATGACCTTCTCTCATATACACTAATTATATCCTGCTAGAATGACGTGCATTCATGTTTTACACAGTGTACATGGTCAGATTGCTCTAAACTCCTGGTTGCAAACTGCTTTTTTTCGACTCGCAGACTAGATGATGTTGACAAGCGTGGCTGTCACTAACATGTCAACTCAGATACTGCAAGCACTCAAGTCCCGTCCAGCGGCTGTTTTAATTTGCTATTTGAAAGTAGTTTAGTGGATTAACTGACCGGTTCATTTCAACTCAGTTCAATTTTTACACCTCAGCCTGAAAGCCTTGGGCTAAGAACTGCCCTCACCCCACCGGTGGACGACAGGTGGCCTGGACACCCAACACCATAAGGTGACAATTGATTTAAAAGTAGATACCATAGATGCATCTTTTAAAAATCCCGTATGAGTTTGAAGATATATGACATTGACCTCAACCTCAAGCGCAAGAACAGATGTCCAGTTTTCTGAAAATGTTGTGAATTTGATAACCTAAATCCTAAGATTTTCAAATTAAAGCAATAGGTTCATCTGCTAAAAATCTTGGATAGTCAAAGGTCACGTTTACTGGATATCTTGTGAATGCAGGAAGACCATGATAAAATATATCACACACCTAATATATGAGTAATGTTTTTTCATATCATAACCACCCATCAAAAATATGAAAAAGGAGTTTCACTTACAAACAAGCCGGCCTTTTTGGTTGGATACGTGCTGCCTGTATTTGATAGCTCATCAGATTAGTCACTCTAGTAACTCAGCTTTCATTATTATTTCTATGGCATTTAACATATTAAAGCTAACATGTAATCAAGTTCAGTAGAATGTTAGTCAAAAAGCCCTGTGGTCATAAAGGAATGCTCAACTGTAGTTCTTACTATAATAATGCCAATTACAGAAAGTGACATTATTCTCAGTTCTCTTTTTTTATTTATTGTGATTTTAGCATTTCTAGTTCCTGGTTCTTACTTGGCCATTTCCTTTTGATACAGTGAAGAAAGTCACTGAGTCACTGTTCTGTAGGATTTGTGCCCTTAAAGAGTCTGCTGCACTAGCACTGACCTGACAGCTTCCACTATTTATTTATATTGCACCAAATTACAACAACAGTTAGTTGACTGCAAGTTAAAGACCTTACAATAATAGAAAGAAACCCAAAAGTCACAAGACCCCCTATGAGCACTTGGCGACAGCGGGAAGGGAAAACTTCCTTTTTACAGGAAAAAACCTTCAACAGAACCGGGCTCAGGGATAGGCAGCTAGCTGCTGTTACATCTGCTGTGACTGGTCGACACACTGTGAAAGAGAGCCAGAGATTAATAATGACTAATGATTAAATACAGAGTTTTGCATAAACACATGGGGAGTGAAAAGAGGTGAGTGAAGAAGAAACACACTGTGCATCATGGGAAAACTCCAGCAAAAAAAGCAACATCCGGTCTATGGCGACATGAAGGGTGTTTCAAGACTAAGTGGATACAGCAAGATCCACACAGTTAAATCAAAAGATGTTTTTTTTTTTTTTTTTGGAACCATTAATTATTTAGCATCCAATAATAAAAATATGGAGATGAAAATGGGCATAATAGATCTCCTTTGTGATCTGTGCAGTAAACTTTACTCAGGAAAATCAGTTTGCTCATATGAAGTAATGTATTTTATGGCTACAGGGGATTTTTATAAAGAATGACAAGACAATCCTCCTGGTATCACCAAGACTGCGTTGTTTTGGTTCTCTGCGACAGAAAGACTGCGTTACAGTCAGAGGGCGTGGAGCTCGAAAGACGAGGATGTTTACCAAACAGTGAAGGTCGTATTACATTCATGGGAACTGAGTCACACATTCTGTAAATAACAGTGTATGTAGTGTTTAGAGCCCAAGATACCGTTACCTGAAAATTAAATGCTTTGTCAGACTAACAATCCAAAAACCAGAGATAAAAAAGAGAAACTATAATTTAATTCCAGCGATAAAAAGTTGATGTGCTTGAATCAGAAAATACTTGGTACAAGGTGTCTTTAAACCACCATCTGTAACAAATTACAGTCCCACTTTTAGAGACTTAAAGCGTAATGTGGTGGGAACATTATGTGCATGCTTATCATCGAGGAAACGAAGGTTCGTTCGCCCTTTGGACATTTGCGCTTTGTGCTTTTTTAAGTCGTTCATTACTTTTTCTCACGTTTTCCTCTTGCTTCAGGTTTAAATCTTAAAAGATCTTATTCAAAAGAAAAGATTGTATATTTTGGGTTGGGTTGTTTTAAAACGCATCCCTTCACAGTGTTTTGCCACTGCACACTGAAAATGATGACACACTATTGCCATAACGCGGTGCGTTACGCATCGGCGACAAAGGACACCTTCTGAATAAATGAGCCACCAGCACTTTTCAGGTTAGTCTGCTGTATTTTTAACAAGCAAGGCATATTTCTATCTCATAAACCGAAATTTGGCACTGACCAGTATCAGATTTGGCTACTTTAGCTTTTTCTTAAAAATTTAAAGCTACACTTTAACGTTTTGTTTTTGTTCTCTCTTTTATGCAGCGTCACAAAAAAACTTCTCTTACACGTCATACTGAATCGGTCTCATTTATTTATAAAGGCTATATTAAAATGGTGATTTTTTTTTTGCCTCAAATTTAAGTTATAAAGAATTTATCGTGGCATTGTGCGCCCCAAGGCAGCTCTTACTTTCTCGAATTACTCTTCACTCGCCCTGTCTCCTTCTTTGCCAGCCATTAAAAAAAAGAGTTATGATCTCGAACGGCGTCACACTGTGTTTAAATGTGCCCTCTGTGGTTTGACGTGTTTGTATGGCTTCTCCAGCACATGCTATAAGTGTGTCTGTATTTATGTGCTCACGTGTACCCGACTCTGCCACTGTGCGTGTGTGGCGCGCGGCACAGTCGTTTGTAGAGGAAATGAAAGTTGCTACCATCGTTCATAGCTCCCTAATGAGGCGGCTGGGCTCTTGCTTCTCCTCGTGTCTCCTCGTTTTATACGTTCTGTGTGGCCAGGTCTCCTTCTCATCTCGTGTCCCTCAAAACACCCGGGGGCCTCATTACCCTACCGTCATTGTTTATTTGGAGGGGAGAAGAAAAGAGGAGAGGAAAGATCAAAGAAAGGTCTGTGATCGACTGCTTCCTGTCGCACAACCTTCCACAAGGCCAGGTTTGCTGTCGGGGTCTACATTCAAAAACATGCTGCACGGTCTCAGACTTTTGTGTCGGTGCCTCCAAACTTTTGATGGCGCTCGCTTGATCAGCGCCAGATTGCCTCTCGGTGTCATCTAATCCTTTCTGAAGGTTATTGTTTTTCTATTTTGGGGAGACCCAGCTTCACTCCTCACTTTGAAGAACATGATGTCATGGCTCTAACCAGAGCCCTTGTTGTAATTAAAAATGAAACCGCCTGTGATCACATTACCGGATTATATTGTTACACAGGAACATGCTTCCAAACCTGACAGGGAGGATGAGAGGGAGGAAGAAACGAAGAAAGAGAGAGTTTTGGAGCAAGAAAGCAGTATTTCAAAGAGTGACACAAACGAAAAAGTAAAGGGGAGGTGGGTTTTTTTTCTTTTTCTTTCTTTTTTTTTCAAAAAACGAAAACAAATCCCCTTGAACAAATTCTGGTGTACAGCAGCTTTTGTAATATTTGTCCTATTTCCTGACTTACTGTTATGCAGAAGTATTTCCAGTCTTCAGTTATTAAAATTTGTCTAAAATATTGGCTCTTGGATCCAACTGTTTGGATATCAACAATAGAAGAAACTGGGTTCTGGATAAGAATATTCAGGGGAGCAAGGAATTGAACTTTTGAATGTGACTGTGATGTGAATGGTGATGTGAATGTGATAGCCTGTGACCTGATCAGGGTGTAACCCAACTATCGCTATGTGACAGCTGGCTCAGACTCCAGCACCCTGCACCCATCAACTGGATAAACAATTAAGAGGATGGATGGATGGGACACTGACCTAATTTTAAATGAAGGTGAAACTGGAATTAAGCTTGATACTGGAAAAAAATAACGTAAAATAAAATGATTATGTTGTCTTTCCATTGTTCTTGTTTTTTATACATGAGGCAAACATGGGACCATCTGCATATAAATACGGGTACGTGGGTATATGTATAAGATATGTGAGCTAGATATGCTTGTCTGTAAGCAATTTTATTAGCAAAACAGCTAACAGACTTGTACTAAATGTACTTAATGAAATGTATTTAATAGTATGTACTTTTTGACTTTTATATATATGCAATTGCATAAAGCCTTAACTGATGGCAGCACAGTGGGTTCAAAGATTGTTTAAAGTTTTCCTAAATGTAAAATAGATGTAAAATAGTTCATGCACACTCACAGCAAGAAATAGTTGTACTTCAGTTAGAAATATGTTTCGTGCCTGGATCATATGTTTTGAAAACAACTGATAAGGGAGAAAATCACCCTGGCAACCAAGACAACAGAGCTTTGACAAAGTGGGAGCTGTGATATTTTTTTTTTTAACCATCCAAGAGGTTTTATTATTTTAGTCATTAGGTTTTTATTAAACTTAAAGGTGTTTATAAAAAATCAAGTAATACTAGAATATGTGTAAGAATGACAAGTTTTGTGGGGAAGTTTTTGTGCATTCGTGTTGGTCAGCATCACTGCTCAGAGGTATCAGAGGGAAAGGCAGCGCAAACCTCTAAACGTGCTGAGAAGGAGGACTACTAATGTGCTGTCATACCAGCGTTTGCCTTGCCAGAAGACATGAAATCATATAAACATATTCAGTGAGTTTGTTGAAATGTCATCTTTTGTATGAATTGCGTTAGTGCAACTCATTATGGGGAATGTAAAAAGACTGAAGTGAGAATGTCGACCAATGCAACCTTACCGACCTCAGACAGATATCGATTTTCGTGAATCTTTTCTCCGTTTTTCTCAGATAAAAGTCTCGGGTGTGTGGGAAGGCAGTAACATGATGGGCTTAATAGGAGGATTAGCATTTCAATAGCTATTCAACACATGCACCTACACACAGACGCACACAGATTTGAAAATGTTTCAATGAGTAATGAACCGTTTCCACATTCTTTGGCAAGTTAATTGAAAATATTGCAAAACGTTTGATCGGGTTAAGGAGTTGAAATTATTGTGTTTAGCTGGTTTGAGATCTGTTGTCTTCATGTGATTCACATGATTTTCATACTGATAAAAGCATTCAGTGAGCTGTTGTGTCCTATGGACGGGGGCCACTGTCGTTATCCAGATAGCACATTAAGCTGTGAAATGTTATTTTAAGAGTTATTAGTCTTAAAAAATAAATAGAATTTAGTTTATTCTGAATGTATTTCATTATCAGTTACAGTACTATTATTTTATGGGTAACGTTTAGGATACTTGTTATTGCCTATTTTTAAAGGTAATTTTGGTTGGTTGATTTTTTGCTGTGTAGTGTGTCACACGTGTGTTTGCAGCAGTATTACAGATGGATATAGCCTCCATGACGTCATCCACTGGTTTGGGAAGCCTTATTATGATGCCTCAGGCTGACTGTGAAACTGCGTGTTCATTGGCTAAGGATTTGTGAATTGAAAGCCAATAAACATGCCAATGACAAACAGTCTTTCTGACTCTTAGAATGACCATAATTTAAAAAAAAATGACTTTATGTTTTATTCCATATGACCTGAAATAAATGACTGAACCCATAAACTTATAAGGAAAGTGTTTTCAAATCTCAGAGACGTTTTTTCGTCTATGAGCCAAGTTTTTTTGCAACCACCTGCCCTCTGGTGGCCATTAAAAAGCATGCAGGTATAAGGCACTTCCACGTTGGGTTCACCTTTCAGACCCAGAAGCTTGTTTATGCCGTCTGTGGTCGGGAAGAAGGGGAAGTGAAGCTGAGTGCATACTCTCCTGTTGCTGTTATTACAGAAGATACTATAGGAAAAACAATAGTCCACCTTTCACCTGCAGGCCACAGAGACCTGACAATACTACCAAAGCAGAAATCATGGTTATGATATTGTGAATATTTTTTTTTATGTATTTATCAGTCGATAGGTTTTTAATTAGCATAACCTAATCAGTATTTTCGAATATATGGTTAATTTTGTATTCTATACAGATTGTAAGTACTAACAATCAGTGCTGTATAATTTAGTCATTTTGAAAAATGTCATTTGTAATAAATGGAGTGCAGTTCATTTTCATTTGATTTTGTATGACTGTTTAATCATCATCACCTTTTTAAAAATAAAAGGTCAAAGTGAAGATCTGCTGAAGATTCAACTATTGTGGGAAGGTCTGAGAAACAGTCAGGGTACCTTTGCCTAGCCTGTAGAGGTCTGTGTGTCCCTCCATGGTTATGCATCCCCAGACCATCACTGACCAAGCACCAAGCCAGTCAAGCTGAACGATGTTACAGGAAGCATAACGTTTTCCCCGCCTTCTCCAGACCCCCTCATGTCTGTCACATTTGCTCAGGGTGAACTTGTCTTAATCTCTGAAAAGCACAGGGCGCCAGTGGTGGACCTACCAATTCTGGTCTTCTATGGCAAATACCAACTAGGCTCCGTGGTGCAGGGCAGTGAGCACAGAGCCCACTAGAGGACATTACACAAATCTGTTTCTGATTGTTTCGTCAGAAACAATCGCACCACTCGCCTGCTGGAGGTTATTTTGTAGCTGGTCCTCCTTGCACAAAGGAGCAGGTCCTGCTGAGGGGTTAGAAGGCCTTCTACGGCCCTGTCTACTTAAATACCAACCATGATCTCAAGACTGTGCTGGGAGACACAACAAACCTTGACTTGACTAAAAAGTGTAGCTTTAATTTTTTTGAGCTGTTAGTGTGTGTGTGTGTGTGTGGGTGTCATGTGCTTCATAACTGATCAGCTTGCCCACTGTTGTAGTTGTTTTCCGAGAGAGCGCATCCCAAATTTTAAAATATGACTACAGAACCACAGTAGAAGACAGAAAAGTTATCTTGAAGTCAGCTGAACCTTGCCCTGATCTTTCTGTTCCCTCCTGCCCTCTTTATCAACACCTGTGAGGCAGACAGGCGAGAGTTGCATATCCACCCTTCTCCGTTTGTCTTCCTCCTCTAATATTCTCTGCATGTTTCCCTCGCTTCACGCCTGAACTGGTTTCTGCTTTTGGG